>PVIR01007845.1:0-59141 GCA_004026965.1 Petromus typicus | reverse complement strand
AAGATGCGATATGTACCTATCTGTGCCCTATTTATTTCACTTATGAGGATATCCTCAAGGTATGTCCATTTAAGTAGAAATGATTCAAACTTATCATTTTTTATGGCAGAGTAGTACTCCGTTCTGTAGAAGAACCACAGCTTTTTTATCCAGTCTCCAGTTGATGGACACTTGGGTTGTTTCCAAGATGTAGCAATCATAAACTGCGCTGCTATAAACATGGGTGCACATATGTCACTGTGATATGAGTCTTTTAATTCTTTTGTGTGAGATCAAATTTTTGCCTAGAGAAGTCTTTCAGGGACTTAGATCCTGGGCTCATTTTTGGATAGTGAATAGAGAAAGCTGAGAAAGAATTCATTTAATTCCATGCAACAAAATCCTAACTACAACAAAGAAGCAGGTGTTCACCAAAAATTACCTTGTATAAATAGTCTGAACACAGTAAGAAACTCATCAGTCAAGGGAAATTTTGCATCAGCATTAAATACAATCTCAGATCTCCTTTCACAAATAAGTCTCTCTCAGACCTCCTGTGGCAACTCTTCCACAATGGAAGCAGCTACTATTATTCCAAGCAGATGAAGCAACTGAGTCATACAGCCATCAAGAACTCAGTTTTAGGATCCATAAAATGGACCTTAGCTTGATAGTTCCTAAAATCAGACACCAAGACAAAGGCTCATATGCAAGTGTGTTAGATTTAGAAGTGATCCTATGGGGCCGGGGATATAGCTCAGTGGTTCCGGAGCCTGTCTTGCAAGCACAAGGGCCGGGTTCTATCCCAGGTAACCACATAACAATACTGGGTGTGGATACTCACCCCAGAGCAACCAGTACCACATACCACAGTGCAGGGTGTGGTGGCTCATGCCTGTAATCTCAGCACTCGGGAGGCAGAGGCAGGAGGATTGCTGTGATGGGAGTTGGAGGCTGAGCTCAGGGCCAGCCTGAACTACAAAGCGAGACCCTGTCTCAAAAAAACCTAAAAAAAAAAAGTGATCCTAGAAAACAGTTGAGGAATGGATAGGATATTGGAAGGCAAAAATGAAAAATAATGAAGAACAGAAGGCTAATTTAATGATGAATTATTAAACTCTACTGGCATGGCTACCTAAGGGGCAACAGGGCAGTACACTGTAAAATGAACTACAACACTGTCTGCCTATAATAATGAAGGGGAAGTGCATTTATTTACCAGCTCATCATTTCCCTTTGTTCAAAGATTCCAGATGCTATTAACACCTTATATCAGAGAAACTGGAGGGCATAAAGCCAGAAGCTCTGAGCAGAATAAAATTGAATTGTCCACCAAGAGTAGAAGCCAAAATTTGTACCCAGGGAACACAAGATAGAGACATGAAAGATGTTAACACACTCTATATTAGACCTCAACCCATTTGACCAACCTTCGCTACACTGAAGTCATCACTATGAGCTTCTGTTAAATTTCCCTATGAAAAGATTAGAAGATTCAGTGGCTTCTAGGCCTTAAGGGAAGGAGTAAATGTTGTGGACCAACATGGAAGTGATAATTTGGTTTGCTTCAAGCGAAGATGACTGTAAAATTCTGGTTTACATATTCCATGCACCCTGTGTTCTCTTCACACAGTGTATTCTCTGAGGGCAACAACAGTTTCCTTTGTAAGTCTTACCAAAAAACATAACTCCTTAGTTTGCTATTTGATACTCTGATAGCAATATAGATGTAAACATAGACAGAAATAGTTATATAAATTACTCTCATATATTTTTCTGAGTATTAACTTATAATCAGGTGGTCTGTATTTGTTTCTTCATATAATATATGCATATGTATGCAGCAATAGCCTGTGCTAATATGAGCTATAACAATGACTAAAAGTACAAAATTTTCTCTGTGAATGAAAAATAAAACCTAAAATTTACAATGGAGAGATATTCAGGTTTTACCACAGAAGAAAAAAGTTTGTGTCCTTTTATCTCTAATTTGAACCTATAAAACTTAAATTTATTGTCTCTTGCTCTTATGTCATACTTTTATTCTTTATACATAAGGAAGTTTTGTCTGACATCTTGTATTCTCTCAATTACATGTGTGATATCTCTCCAAAATACAGTAGTCCTCCTAGATAATTTATTATAATTCTAAAGACAATATATGCTTAGAAAAAAGGTAGAATGATCCAAGCAGGATTACTCAATGGCCTCATTCCAAAACTTATATTTCGGCCTTATGTAAGGTAGTGAACATGCATCAAGACTGCAGTGTACCAACAAACAGAAATACTCCTCTGCCTTTTAAAACCTTTCTTAACTTTATAAGCATACTATCAGAAACACTAATTATTGCTTTTTCATAAGTCAGTATCTTTGGAAACAATATGTATACTGAGTAAAAGGTTAATAATGAAGATACTGATCAGATATTAGTATTTTTAACAATTAGCATTTATTGAACTCTTTCTATATCAGGCACTATTTCAAAGTCCTGGAAACTATTACCTATTCAATCTTTTTTTTTTTTTTTTTTTTAGGTTTTTTTGAGACAGGGTCTCGCTTTGTGGTTCAGGCTGGCCCTGAGCTCAGCCTCCAACTCACATCACAACAATCCTCCTGCCTCTGCCTCCCGAGTGCTAGGATTACAGGCGTGAGCCACCACACCCGGCACTGTGGTATGTGGTACTGATTGCTGCTGGGCGTGAGTCTCCATGCCCAGTATGGTATATGGTTACTGGGGATTGAACCCGGGTCCTTGTGCTTGCAAGACAGGCACCAGAACCACTGAGCTAACTCCCCAGCCCTACCTATTCCATCTTGACAACAATGAAGGGTTCCTAGCCTTTTTTGGTGAGTGAAAGTTAACTGACTTGTTGACTAATAAAAAAGCCATGTTGCAAAACTGAATTAAAAGTCTCCATTGACTATAGCTTCAGTGCAGGAACATTTATGCCATGCCCCATCTTTCTTATATCTCCCTACAAAGCTCACGGATACAAATATTTTAAAGGAATCAGTGAGTTGACCTTGAAATTTTTTCAGTTAAGTACTAAATATTGTTGCTAAAGTAGATGTCGTGCAGGTTACAAAACATAGTGAAACATGTCTTTAATTGTTTATTATCATAGTTGAAAATAAAAAGTTTACAGATAGCACAAAAGACACAGAAATAATTTTTCACAGCATAATGTATGGTTATGCAAGGGAGAATATAATTCAAAATGGCAAGACCTGGGAAAACCCAGGAAGATGTGACCTGAACTCTACTTTAAAAGTGGAGTAGGATTCAGTGAGGGTGAAGGAACATTGGAAAGAGGAAGAGAGTCATATGCCAGATGGAGGAAAATTAAGACATGGCACAGAAGAAATGAGTCACTGCATTTGTCTAACAGTGAGTTATGAAATACTGATCAACTCCTTTACAGTTCTGTCCTAAAGAATAAGAAAACAATATTTTGCAGGATGATGAAGAAGTGGAATGTTTTCCCAAACTAGGAAACATTTGATAGCTTAAGATAAAACTTGGTTATTATTAGCTCATTGCTTCTGGCCACTGCCTCAAAAATGCAAAGTCCTGATTTGACCCCCAGTAGAAGAAAAAGAGAAAAAAAAAATTTAAAAGATAAAGTTCAAAACAACTGTAAAGAATAATGCTTAACCCACACTGAAATATGAATAATGCTTATGAGTTGTAGGTAAACAACCCAAGTGGTTTTAAATTAGCTGGCTATAATTAAAACACAAACAAAGCTACTATTTTATTATTTTTTGATGTTGATATAAGCCTAAATTAAAGACTCCTCCCAGAGAATGTGCTTTAAAAATTGAGAAATAACAACAAAGCTCAAAATAGAATGTCCAGTAGACACTTCAGTGGTTGATCTGAGGACCTCTAAAAAACAGGAAAGGAATTCAATGACCAGGAGATCAAACATCATCCAAATAGCAGACTTTGACAAAACAACCTTTCATATTACAGTGAGAAACACAGAAAGATTGGGGGGAAAAGCTACAATAAAATTTCAGCTCACTGTGAGATTATGTGATCACATATATTTTTAGAAATTTTCTGTAACACAAGAATACAAAAGTCCAAAACTATCACGTAGATATAGATGTTACTACGGGCCTAAACTTTTTAACTATACCAATATAGAAGAATGTTCCAAGTAAGGGACTAGTTAAAAAAAATTGACAACTCTCTATCTCTAAATTACTATTAAAATTCAATGTAAATAAGGATTAGCACAAAGCAGCTCACTATTTCTACACTTATGAAGGACAAAATCTGCTTCATAGAAACATGCTGAGGATTATGAACTCAATAATATCTGCTAATTTAAGAAAGGCCATGTGTGATGGTGCACATCTATAATCCCAGCACTTGAGAGGCAGAGGCAGGAGGATTGCCATGAATTTGAGGCCAAACTGAGCTACACAGTGAGTCAAGGCCAGCCAGAACTACATAGTTAAGACTGTTTCAAAAGATAAGAAATGTAATCCTATCACTTTAAACACTTCACACCTTAACTCCAGTACTCTTTAACAGATGCTCCTTGCACCTCAAATGTCAAGCAAAAGCATCTTACACTACCTAAATATGGAAAGCTGGTGACACATTTTGGCCTCACTGGCAAGCAAAGTTGGGGCAACCCATAAACCACTCCCATCATGAGAAAGGAAAAGACTTCATTCAAGAGAGGAAATTTAGAGGAAGTAGAACGACAGAAAGGGTAAATTTTTCTAACATATAAGTATTTGCTCTGTCTTTCTCTGGCTTATTACTATAAATAAGTGTCAGAATTACACATAATATAAACGTATGGAATTTTTATGGTCGTATACCAATAAATATTTAATTATTTTATAGACGTATGAATTTCTACATCCTCAGACTTGGCCCTGAATCAGAAAGAAACTTAAGAGCAATTTATAAAACAGTGTGTAATTTTATAAAAAAGAAAAATGCCATATTATTTGATTGTAAAAGTAACTTTATAAACTTGTATCTGAAGCTGATTATATCATTAAATGGCACCACTCATTTTAATGTTATACGTTGTTATCTCCCTTTGATCCATCCATAAACAGCTATGACTACCTTAATGTTATCTCTTCTCACATTTAGCCACATACCAACTTTGTACCTATTCTTTTAGGGACTTGCCTTCTCTCTCAACAGTGCTCCCTCCTTCCTCTTCACATGCCTAACTTGTTAATCCTGTGAAGCCTCACTAAAATCACTTTTCCAGAAACTGGTCTGCTAATTTTTCACAAATTTAGTTCTTCCTCTGTTATCTGTTCCTCTTCAAAGACTTTAATCTCCATAAATGGGAGATTCACATCTGATATATTTACTATTCCATTTCTACTCCAAACAGTAGTAGGCACTCAAACATGTATTAAATTTCAATGTATTCTGTTCTATGTATATTGTGGAGTAATGAAAAAAGTTAACTGTGGTTTCAGGGAGGAAAAAGAATTTTTAAAAACTGACAAGAACTTTACAGATTTTAGTGAACAGCATGAAATCCTTTCCAGGATAACAGCAATAAATCTTTCCTTAAATGGCATCAATGGCACAGTCCACAGTGGAACAAGATTAACTTGCTCTGGAACTAGTCCAGCTCTCGAGGTCAGCAAGGTAACAAGAGCCCAGTCAGAAAGTGCACTTCCTGCAAGTATGATAACAAGTGAAGAGCAACCTTCTCATAGTACAGTCGGTCCTGAACAAGACAAGAGAGGGTCAGTGATGTGTAAGGATGAAGACACTTCAGGAAGGTCCAACACCATCAATCCTAAGAACCAGATGCAACTTCACTGATTAAATTCCAGTCCTCAGAGAATAAACTTTAAGAAGTCAGCAATGAAGTCTTATCTTATATTTTATGAAATATCCTAAAGGAATACACTCAGAGAGCAGAAAGATCAAATAACCTGTGTAGAACATGGGGTTCAAGCAGCATCAATGCCAAACAGATGTCTAATGCATGTGGAACTGACTTTGAGAACAAAGGTAGATGAGCAATCAACATAATCCACCTGTGAGTGAGCAAGGAGCAAGCCAAGCCTCCCTTATAGCGGGTGAGAAGAATAAGTTCTGCTCAATGAAAGTCAGCAACATTGAGATGGCAAAACACTTCAAAGTCTGTGATTTAAGGGGGGATACACAGCTTGGGCCAGATATGAGACCACATTACCTACAAACAACTTAATGGAACTTTTCCACATGGTTGGAAAATATCAACTAGAGTAACTATTTCAGAAAATAATTTGGCAACATATGCGAAGGTTGACACCAACACTCTGCAACTCAGCAATTCAACATCTGCACGGATGTCCTCTACAGAAGGATTAACATCACAAAGCCACATGTACCAGGACATTCACCACTGAAGTTCTTCTTGTGAATTTCACGTTAAACACCGAGCAGTGTAAGAACTGATAATGTGTCATGTTCCAGTCAGATGGAAGATTATGGTTCATTTGTGTTAAATGTCACAGGATTTGTTAATTACATCAGATATAAGGAAAGAAAGCAAAAAGCCAATGAATATCCATTGCATCATATCATTTATATAAATTTTACCAATGCTAAATAATACCATAGTTAGGGGATAAGTAAATTCATAACAAATTTTTAAACTCAAATGGGAAAGGGACATTTTGAGACATTTAATATCTCAAATGCAAGAAGGTGGAAGTTGAAATGAGAGAGGCTTCATTTGTATCTAGTTTTAAGAATTCAACTGTATCTGTAATTAATATGTACTTAATGCTAACAGAAAAATGCTAATAATACCTTTCTAAAGAGGATGTGAATACATGGATCTTGATTGCTGTTGTCCTCTGTATGTTATAGATGTTTACAATATTTATAGTTTTGTTTTTGGAATTTAAATGCTAAAAGAATATTTTCCTTTTTCCAGAACTTCCTCTTTACAAGTGATCCCTACTATTTTAAATTATTGTTACATAAGAATATGAGATTAGGAAATTTAGCTCAAGTGATACCATGCCTACCTTGGAAGCACAAGGCCTGAGTTCATCCCCATATACACACACAGAGACAGAGAGAGAGAGAGAGATTATGTTTAATAGTATGAAAGACTACACTGAGATATATTTTTACATACCCACTTTGAAGTGAACTAAAACCCTCTTCACATATATTTACCTCAACTAATATTTGATAGTTTTTACTTAATTAGGATAATTGATATCAAAGGTTCTTTTCATGCTTTACTTTTTCTCCCATAACTTGATTTTTTTTTCATCAAATCCACCTTCAAATGATTAATACTATTATGTCATCAGTATGTAAAAATTCAGTCATGCATAATTTTTTACCCTTTTCATTAGAGAAAATACTTTGTTAGTACTATTAATTTTCAAAGAGAACAAGATGAAAGAGCTATAGGCATTATCCAATTCAAGAAAAAAATGCCTTTTTAAAAAATAAAATTCAGGGAAATCTGATTGTGGTCTGGTCCTAGATGACTGCTATAGGCACAGGTACATTTAGTCATTTTAACCAGTTACCAGCTCCTCAAAATGAGAAATAGCAATTGACCTGAAATGCTGGCTCTTTGAGGGAATAAAAATACGCAGACTGCAGATTTCAACTGAAGTCCTCAAACTTGCATCTACTTAAGGTACGCTGAACCAGACTTTCCCACTCAGGAGTTAACGTATTGAAACCACATTACCCCTCTTATTGCTAGGAACAAACTTTGAGCAAATGTACATTTAAAAGATCAGCCCTACTTCCCAAACACAGAGATCACTTAGGTTAAATCTAGGTGGGAAGAGTGCAGAGCTGACAACTATGAAACTAGTATGGAGTGAATGCAACACTTCATTAGGAGGCATGATGTAATCAATCATAGCATGAAACACACCTGCCAAGCATTTTTATCCTCATTTCTAACCGTAATCACGACTTATATAAATGAAGCTCCTCTGCCAAAGCCATTTTGTTTTCACATGTCCATCCACGTGGTTTGTTGCTAATCCTGTGTCCACTTGTACGATTTTCCCTGAGTACAGTATAAGAAAATAAGGGCAGATTCACTTTGTCCCTCTGTTATATTACGCTCCTAGGGAATTCACGTCCTGTGAGAAAAGCTCTATCTCATTTCACCAAGGTATTGGTTAATTACACAAAAAACAAAACTTACTTTTCCAGGAGAAAGCTGACTTCTGGTGACTAGCACTAGGGAAAGCTGATGGGAATCTGGAGAGCATTTGATCTTTTGGCAGCAGAAATCCTTACGCTGCACTCTGCATCAGCTCAATCCAAGACTTTGGCAACTCGAGTTTGTACATTACTGCTGATTGCTACTTCTTGGTAGAGAAACCCTGCAGAAGGTACAGGTGTAGATCACATTCCAGCTTTTTGTTTGTTTTCTAGAAAAACACACACATCTGCCTGCTGTACAGTAATTACTTAATTAGAATTTAGCACAGGGATGTAAATGACCAATGGCTACACTTTTGGGATAGTCTCAGTGAGAATAAGTGAAATCTGAGGTCCTGGGATGTTTTAACATAGTCTCCAGGAAGCAAGGGATAGGTGGACAAATAACACACTGCACCTCAGTCAGAACCTCCAAAACAGACTCCAAAAGTCATTCCCTACATCACTGTCTTCAGAGTGGACACAAATATTTTCTGAAGACAAATCAAATATGGTTATTTTTTACTAAAAATCCAATTATTAAAAATGTTATTTCAGGATAAAGCAGTACTCACATTCATTATTTAGAGAACACTGGGACAAATGTGTATTGATTTTTAGGTTTTATAATGAAATTTGCTTGATGTGCTTATCTTCACAAATGAAATGAACATTGACCTGTCTGATTGCACACTGACAATAAAACCATCCTCAGATGCAGAAGGCTTTGTAGATGCTGTCAAAGAAAGTTAGAGGTGATGAGCAGTCTCTTTTCTATGTGGACAATATTAGCTCTGACCTTAACTTTGATCTTTCCCCATAGTTTGGAGAGAAAAAGAAGGGAAATATTACTTTTATTTCCTCACTTTACCTCAAAATAATTTGGGTTTAAGAATATGTTGGGGTATAAAATAGAAGGGGTGAGAGTCCACTGAAGGGAAAAGTACAGCATAAGAGCTTCTATGTATGAATCAGAAAAGGGTAAACTGTTCTCACGTGTAAGTAAGAATAAGTGACTCCTAAGAATCAGAACTGGAAATCTGAGCATTCATCAACTTTCTACTCTAAATGCAAAGTAATGAAATGCATTCAGTTGTTCCACCTTTTCTCAAAATGAGACTTTCATTTCTTAGAGCTGCTGATTAAGTGATTCTCTGGTGATTTGCATGGGATTACCATTTTACCTGCTCATTACAGAACTTTATTTAATAATGGCATGTTTCTGAAAGCAACAAAACAGCAGGTTTCTGAGAACTGTATATATGTCATTTTGCTGACAGGTACTACTTTTCCATTCTAGTTTCTGGTATTGTTATCAAGCATTAGAGCAGAAAAATTGAGGGAGTACATTTTAAATGCACTAATGAACATATACCTCATTCCCTACAGAACCAGTTATGTGATACCTGCTGCAGGGCTAAGCTCCTGAAAATGAGATATAATCCTGGCTTCCAACTTGAGTAAGAATTTGAACGGCCTTCGTGTAATGCCTAAATCACACCCAGGGACACAGAAATCCTCACAGTGTGTAGAAATTCAAGTTACTGTTAGAAGCTCAAGTTGGAGAAGAAAAAAGGCCAAAAACAACAGGCTCCTAAAATGATCAAAAAAGTAAAATAAATTAGGCAATTTTGTTCAAATCAATAGTGATATTTACCTGTTTTCACAATACTGTCTCATAAGGAAATAGAATAATAGTAACATTTAGAAACTGAAAATAACTTTTAATATTAAAATATCTTAAGTATGGCAGAAAACAATTCAGGTATTGATAAGTATGATTTAAAATGCTTTTAAAAAGCTCTTTTTAAAACCAACAGTACATAAAAAAGAAATCTAAAGACAATTCATTTTTATGAAACCTGTTCTTATAAAAAAAAACTTGAAAAAAGAAAAATTTTATTAGGTGAATCCCAACCTACATTGACTTACTATATATAAATATTTAAATATAAATGAACAATAAATTCAGTATGTTTCAAAGTAAGTATATATCACACGATTCTTTAACGGTTATGAGAAAGTCATACATTTTAAGGACCAAAACCTCTACCTTCTTCCCTGAAAAGCTTTTGCAGTTATGTACTTGGTAAGTTACTGTTTCAAATCCCAAGTAGTTCTTCCAAAACTGACAAGTTGATACTTTTCTGACCAAGGAGACATTATCCCACAAGATGCCTCATTATCCTTTGAAAATCCAGAAATGAAAATTAACATGTGAGACTTTCTCTTTTATGCTTTGCCTTTAATAGCAACTGTCTTCTTAGTGTAGCATTATTTGCTGAGACTGTGTTTATGAACTTTAAACCCTACGTGCACTTTAAATACCATCAAGCACTTTCTTTATTTCTTTCTTTCTATTTTTTTTAAGGTTTTTTGAGACAGGGTCTCGCTTTGTAGTTCAGGCTGGCCCCGAGCTCAGCCTCAAACTCACATCACAGCAATCCTCCTGCCTCTGCCTCCCGAGTGCTGGGATTACAGGCGTAAGCCACCATGCCCGGCACTGTGGTATGTGGTACTGGTTGCTGGTGGGGTAAATCTCCACGCTCAGTATTGTTATGTGGTGACCGGGAATCGAAGCCGGGTCCCTGCGCTTGCAAGACAGGCGCTGGAACCACTGAGCTAACTCCCTGTCCCCAAGCACTTTCATTTTTAACAAAAAAAAATTTTTTTTAAAAAAACAGAGATACAAAAACATGCAAAACTGAGAAAAAAATCTGTGAAGAAAATCTACAATTTGAAAAGAAATAGGTTAGCTAACTATTTGGAATTCAAAAGGGAAAGTTATATTATTTTTTGTGCAGTCCACATAATTTTATTATACATTTATAATGAAAATGAAAGGAATTGTTAAAATTTTAAGGCATCAGAAGTTTAGGCATAATTAAAAAGTTCTACCTAACTTTTGCTGAAAAGCAATGAAAGAAATTTCAAATAAGCAGTTTTGGGGTCTGTGATCTAAACTTATATATCGGTGTTCTCATCTGTATAAAGGGCCTATACTCACTATCCTATTAACTTCTACCAATGTAGTGTTATTATCTTCTTTGCACAATTAAAAAGCATCAGTTGGGCCATATCTTCTATTCATTGAAACTTTAAAGGGCCCCAAAAAGTCAATGTAGCTTGCTACATGGGAGAGAAGAAAATTTTCATCAGAACTGTAATGCATTTATGTATTAATGTGGCAAAAGTTGATACACTTAGAATGGCCTCCCACTTAGGAGGAAACCGTGCTGTGCTTTACTTTTGCTCTTTTCTCTCTATCAGTGTGAGGGGCTCACATAGCAAGCTGATGAGTTCCTGACTTCATTGAACCAGTGAAGGAATTGACATATTCCAGAATGCACTGAAGCAAACCAAACTAGCCCAAGATTAGACTAATCAGCTTCCTTACGATCCACAGTATTAAAGGCTCTATATGGCTTAAAGCTCTAGGTACACAAAAGGTCCTCTAAATTGATTTATTTTGTCTATTAATGTATTCATTTCTCTCAGATATGATAGCAGAGATATCTGCGATACACTAAAAATGGATATTATTCCATGCATAGCTATCATATCACCATAAATAACACCCCACCTGTCAGTGTCTAACTGTAACATCTAGTAATATCTTGTACATAGTATATGTCAACAAAATGGTTATTCTATCTCCAGAAGGTAAGACCAGAGTTCTATTGCAGTCATAATCCATATCCTTCTGTGATACCCATGGGACAGTGTTAAATACCAGTATACTAGAAAAGTGTCATGCCCCTTTTGTTCAAGCTGGCAAAGCATGAGACTGTGACATACTTACATTACTTACATAAAACTAAAGGCATTTGCCATTAACTTCAAAGCTTAAAATAAGTATTACAAATTCATAGGAAAACAATAAAATATTATGGTAACATTGTACTTGTATTGGATCATTTTCAAGGGCTCTCACTAGCTATATCTTAGATGTTCAGAATGTCTTCTGATATGGCAAAATCAGAAAATAAGTTCCTTTACTATGAGGCTCTCAGAAAATAAGTTCCTTTACTATGATTGAATATTAAATAGTCTAATTTCTAGTCAGTTATATCAAGGCCAAATTAGGCATCTAGGAGTTCCTGTATTCATGTATTTAAATATTAAATTGTGGTTATTAATGCAAAATATATAGCCATTTTATGAAATAAAGATTTAACAAAACATAAAATGAACAGTTTTGGAGTTAGTAAGCAATATCTAAACATGACCCACAATTTTTCTAAAATTATCTAGCTATGTGATCTTGAGTAAACTGCTAAATGAATTTGCACCTTATATTTCTATAATCTTCAAATTGAAGGGAATGAGTTACCAGTGGTAAACAATAGCAGAGAACAGTAGTAGCCTCACCTTGAAATATTAGAAGCACCTAGACTCCATAATTAGCTCTGGGGTAGGACTCTAATATTTCACTAAGTTTCAGTTTCATTTAACAATTTGAACTTTTCTATTTGAATATTCCTGCTTCTAAACTGAAACTCAAGGTAAAATGATTACCCCAGGGTTACATAGCTAATTAGTACTAAGACTGCAATTAGAATATTTCTTACTCTCATCTCCATTATTTTCTTACCAAAAGCATGGTTAAGCTCACCATTCTGCTATTTCACTGAGAAATTAATGTTAGAGAGCATGAAAATTTCACACTTTGTGTTCAGCTCGAAACTGTCTCTAGATTTATACTTATCTTTCAAAATAAAGAATTAATAGCTAGTAAACCTATTCTCTTTGTGGAGCATAAAGCAAAAGAAAAAATGTCTATCAGAAAGACTTTTTCTTACAAAAGACTACTAAATGAGTTAGGAGCTTTGGTCTTCTAGTCAGGATAACAATAATCATCTCCACTTAAAGATATAAAAATTTTTAATAGATTTTATTTGTATATAAGTGAGTGTAGAGGAAGTATAGAAAATTTGGAAAGGAATATTAAACTAATAATTTTTTAAGAGAAGCCAGTCATATATTATGTCAATTTCCACATATTATAACTATAGCTCACTGTACACACGATATATTCTATCATACAATGCTTGGGGCAAAGAGAAAAGTCTAGAAGTTTTAAGTGTCAAAGGCTAAACACAGTCTTTTTTTGCAAGTAGTACATGCTAGCAGGAGAATTTTCAGGGCTTTATATTCTGAAGTCCCCACTTCATTCTCGGGACTTCTCGATGCAAGCTGGACGTGGCATCAATCACTCACTCTAAGAAAACAGCTTCTCTGAAAAGAAGACTTTTTAAAGACTGGTTATTTTTAGCAATACTTTCACAAATGTTTACTCAGTCAGTGAAAGGGAGAAGAAAGTACCTAGGTGTAATTAAAGTCTTGGCTAATTCTCTGTGTTTTCAGTTCTGCATTCTGAATTCTTCTCTTGTTTATTTGGACTGCTGATTAAGTGATTCTCTCTCTGGCAGTTAATGTATGAATTCACCTAGCCATTGATTACATCAAATGACTGCCTTGAATATTTACTGCTGGTTAAATATTTTAAATGTCTACCAATATTATCTCGTACCCAATTAAGGGCTCATTTTGAGGCAGATTTTTTTAAACCTTTTTCATTGTAGGCAGTATTCTGGAAGCTAATTACAGGCAAAGTGTACTTCTCTCTCATTGTGAGGTCTAATCTTCCAGAGGGCAGACACACTATCCAGGGAGTAGTTATCACAAGAACTCAGAGCAGAGCATGGCACAGGGTGGGTGCTCAGTTTTGGGGTAGAAAGGCATGGAGAACTGGCTACTCTCTTTGTGCCTCAGTTTTCTGTCCTGTTTCTTTAATTAGTTCCTTCAGCATTTCTGAGGAAAGATAGGTGGCATGATCCCCTAAAGTCTCATGCTCTTCCATGCACTACTTTCACTTAAAAATAACAGTTTACTTGAAAACTCATGTATCTTAAATTTTACAATCAGTCTCTCTGCAACACAGTTTAAAATTATGGTTGTATAGGAGTCAAAAGAAGTTTGGAAAGGAAATGTTTTAATGCTTCTCTGTTTCTTTACTGAAGCATCCTTCAGGGAGCCCTTGCCCAAAGTATCACACTCAAAGTACAGCACCTTCACTCAGGGTTAGGAAAGGGAATTTTCTTTGATTGCTCATTTCCAGGAATTATTCTCTTTACCGAACAAACATTATTAAATCAAGCATTAATAATTCCTTTAAAATGTCTGTCCCAATGTACAATACACAATTTGACTTGTCCTCATAACCATTCTTTAAAGTAGTTATTTTCAGATTTCCCAACCTTGGCATTACAGACATTTGGAAGCATGATACTTCCTTGTTCAGAATGCTTTCCAGGGCATTGCAGGATGTCCAGAAGTGTCCATGGTCTCTCTGCTAGAAGCCGGTAACATCACACACCTACATGAATTTGTGATGATTAAAATGCCGCTAGATATTTCTTTCTGGATAAGAGAGTCAAGAAGCACCAAAACCTCAGCTAGGATGGACTGATTTTTTTTTTTTTTCTTGAGGGCATTTTACTAGACATACCTAGGGGAATACTCATGTCTACCAAGTCTTTAGTGTCTTTTCTAACTAAAAGTTTAATATCTGTAGTAGTTTTTCAGCTCAATCTGAAACATATTCTCAAATCTATCCACGAATCTATATTTCTACTACTACCACTCAGATCAACCTGTCTCTTGCTTGAGCTAGTACAATAACTTCCTATGTAAAATGCTTAAACTCTTCTTTCTCTCTTAACTCTATTCTGCACATGCTGTACAAACTGTATTTTAAAAACAAGTCAAATCACAACAGTATGTGATTTTAAAGCCTCCAACAGTGTCACAATGCATTAAGAATAAAATCCAAATCAGTCATCTTATTTCTCTGGCATCTGACCCTCACTCAATACGCTAAGAAAAATGACCATCACAATCTTACAATATGACAAGTTCATTGTCAAATTCAAGTCTCTGCATAAGCTGTTCTTTCCGCCAAGACTGCCCTTTCACTGACCTTCATGGCCAATTTTTCAAGATCTCAGCTAAACTAAACTAATATTTTAAATATTTGTCTGGATTAGGTACCTACTATGTTATTTATCATCATAAAATGCAAACTCCAAAGATGTCCTGTATTATCTTTTGTTAACCAAGAGCACTTAGAAAAATCTAGCACAAAGCAGACTATCAATTGATGCATGATGAATAAAAATATTAAATAATAATATAATTCACAAGGCAGAACCAGAAATGTAATTGGATGGTTCTGTCTATTACACCATTATGGCACAATAGTTACAAAGCTACTCCTTCATAAAAACATTTACACTAGAAATACAACAGGGACAGGGAGGAGATTGTAAGGTTGGAGTGTCTAAACTGGAAAAGCTCATAATCCTGAAAGAGTCACATACATAATTTTCCAAAAGCATGCATGAGAAAAGCCAAAATGAAAGAGTAAGGAAGAAAGAAGTGGGAGTTGCAGCCACAGAAAGTACATTTAGAACTTTAGCTATAGTTGTGTCCTGAAGAAATAACAGATTAGTATACATCTCACTAATCTGCCCCTGTCAATGTCTTGGCCTAGAAATCTCAATTAATAATGACAACTACAGAACTACCAGCCAGAGAATAAGTCAGGCATACTGCTCACACGTTAGCTATGAGTATGTGATTTCTCATGGCCATGGGCTACATGATTCAGAGACTCTTTTTGTGCCTGGGTGGAATGCAGATTTGACTTCTCAGCCATTTCTTTGTGAACAAACACTGTCATATGTACTAGGATATGTGCCAGGATAGCTCTCTGCCAGCACACTGCAACAGTTCCTGAATGACATGAGAACATAAACCTAGTATTTTTGTGATGGGAATAATTTAAGAACTTGGAATCTCTGACAATGACTAAAATGATAAAAGTTGGTCTTTACATAAAGAGTAATAGGAAGCCCGAAAAAGAAATAGCTTTGAAAATGAAACTCAAGATGAAACAAATTAAGTTTTGAATATATTCTGGGCAACTCCTTGATGATTGTAGTAGATGGAGGCCAGAGTGAGAATATGAAAATTTAATTTCTTTTTACTCTCTCTTTCTTCCTGACTGATTCTATGCTGACTTAAGGGTTTAAATATATTTATAAATAAGGATATTTAGAAATAAAACTTGGGGAGCAATTTAATTAGAGGTAGTATTTTATGCTACTTTTATGCAGCAAGCCTGAATGATTTCTGAACCATGAGTAAAATTACAATAGTTACTACAATTTACAATAATACCAGTACTTTTATAGTATGCATTTAGTGATATAAAAGCACAAGACAAATTTGAGAAGTGACACCAGTTTGAATCCTGTATGTACTTCCATTTGATTATTACAACTCATCATCCCAAAGTACTCTTTTCTCCTATATGTAATATACTCCAGATAATAATAAAATTAGAAGCAATGAAAATAACATCTAAAGCCTAGAACTTTTCATAATTATAAAGAGTGCCATTAGAAAAACAATACATTGGGCTGGGGATTGAGCTCAGCGGTTCTGACACCTGTCTTGCAAGTGCAAGGGCCCAGGTCTGGATCCTCTGGTAACCACATATAATACGAGTGTGGAGACTCATGCCCAGCACCAACCAGTACCACATACCACAGTGCCAGGCGTGGTGGATCACGCCTGTAATCCCAACACTCAAGAGGCAGAGGCAGGAGGATTGCTGTGATGTAAGTTTGAGGCCAAGCTCAGGGCCAGCCTGAACTACAAAGCGAGACCTTGTGTCAAAAAAAGAAAGAGAGAGAGAGAAAGGGGAAAAAAAAGAAAGACAGACAGAGAGACAGACAGGCAGGCAGGCAGACAATACATCTTCTTCCCTGTATGACAGTATTACAGAGTTATAGGTCAATGTGAATTTATTACTAACGAAAACCCCTATTTGCTAAAACTAAAATGTCTGCCACAATGTTTTGCTCAAGAGAATTTGTATATTACTGAAAGTAATCTATTATTTCAAAGTACATTTCAGTTGGGCACAATGATGCATGCCTATAATATCAAAATTCTGGAAGACTAAGACATGAAGGCTGCAAGTTTAAGCCCAAACTACACAACTTAATGACTTTATAAACATTTCTCAAACTGACAGATAGACAGATAGACCTGGGAATATACATAAGGTGCAAGGAGTCTGAGTTTAACCCTCAATAAAAAGGTTTTTAAAATGTACCTATCAATTAATCAGCTTTTACTCTTTCAATAGAGTGAAAAAAACAGAGACTTATGCAAGAAAATCCTGAGTTCACACTGAGATTTTATTATTGAGGATAGATTAATACTAGACATTGATAAAAACCTTTTTGTCACTGTGTTCTCATTTATAAAATGAAGAAAGCAATACTTTTTCCCCCCACAGGATTATTTTGAGGATCATCAGAAATGAAATATTTCAAGGTATAAAATCATAATCCTGGTACAAATTTGAAAATGAAGAGTAGACATAGAATAATTCAGATGTTCCTTCAGATGCCTTTCCTGCTAAGACTTTCATAAATATATATATCAATTAATTCAATTCACAAAATCACAAAGGAAGCAAAACCATTGCAATCAAAAGTCCATTAATTACCCTTTATTACATGCAAAACACGTGTCCAGATCACATGGAATATTCTTGGAAATCTACAAAGACTAGTAGGTACTCAGAGGAGAAGAGATCTAGAAAACTGATCATAAATCATGAAGGTACTTGAATAGTTGAGCTAACAGAAGAGGCATCTTCTATACAATAGGAATAGATCACTGCTAAGAACACAAAGAACTTAGTTACCAAATTAAACATACAAATGAGTTTGGTTTGGGAAGAATGTTTTGTAAGTCTAACTCATTCATAAGTACAACAAAGTGAGTCTTATACACCTTTGACACAAATGTAAAATGTAAAGCAGAAAAAGTGAGTTCTGTTCATATCTGTGAGCAGAATATTCATAAATTGAGGTATTACTAAAATAATATTCATAAATTGAGGACTTTCTTACTAAATATGGAAAATAACAAGGCCCTAAAGGCTATTAAGAAGTAAAAGTCTCAATTTAGTTAGCGAAAGTTGCTAGGATAGAGGTTTGCAGGTTCCTGTAAGTTTATCCTGTAACTTAATTGCCCCAAGTTCCTCTGCAACCATCCCATAGCTCTGAGAGTACAGCCTGGAACTCTAGACTCCTCACGTTCAGCCTGGTTCCCAAGGAAGTGTTGTGTTATGTTAAAAAATAAAAAGGAACTTTCCTTATTTTCTAAAGAGATTTTTATGATCATGGCCGGTCTCCAGCTCAATTTTGTGGAACATTTTATCTATGCCTTTTCTTTTTTTATGTGGACATTTCCTCCTGTTTATATATTTTGTCTAAAAGGCCCCTTTATGGTTTAACATTATCTAAGAGGAGAAAGGAGAGAGGAGATGGAATTTAGAGCAGAGATACAGCCTCAGATCCAGGTTCACAATTGTACCACTGACATATCCACTAGCTCAAATTGCATGAAAAAAGGATCACAACCCCACTCCACAGCACACTTTGCCGGCACCTGCTTCACAAAGCACCTGCCCAGGTTTCATGCAGTCACTCAGAGGGTATGTCAAGCACCATGGCATGAGAGGAGCACAGATCTTCATTTCAGACCGCTCAAAAGATCTAGGATACTAAATTAGACTGTAGAGAAGAAACAGGCGATGCACTAGCTCTCAGTCGCTACAGAAACCAGAAGTTAGATTTAGGCTTGGAGACCTTCCACATCAGAGGGTAGTCACCTTGCAAAGGACATGAGACAAGCACAGGCTGTGATGACAAAATCTCCTATTTCCTTCCCCAAATGTGACAGGATGCTCTAAAAACTAAATTCAAAGGAGGGTTAAATCATTTGCCTCAGTGGATTCAACCAAGGCAAAAAAGAAGTCAGCAAGGTTCCCTACAGAATGTCAAATCAGTGAGCCTCCAAGTAAAGCCCAGGCCCTGTTGAAACCAAAACTACCTCTGACTAGTGTGGACACTGAACACAACACAACAGCCAATGCAGTTAGGCATTATGTCTAAGCACAGCTCTTGGGTGAAAAATCCCATGACTACAGACCTTCTCTTTATCTAGTTATAAAGAGAGTTGCAGTGCCAACTCTAGTCTTCCTACATATTCTGGAGATGTAAGCTTTTTGATCAGGAGCAATGTATTAGTATTCTTGTGTTGTTATAACAAAATAACACAGACTAAGTGCTACCAATATTTCCTTTAGCAACCTTCACTACCCATGCGGATCCTTCTGTATCTCTGTAGCCATCTATGAACTGTTTTCAAATTCAATCTTTAGCATTTACATGTGTCATCACACAGAGGGAAGGACAAAAACTCTGAACTGCTCCATTAAGCCTTCTTCCATGGCACTAAGCCATTCACAAAGGCAGAGTTTTCATGACTAATCATCTCTTAGAAGATCCACCCTTTAAAATTCTTACACTAAATTTCATCTGGAATTCAGGAAGGGAATGCAAACATTCAAACCTTAACAACCAGGTTCGTCATACAGGCACACAGAACTAGAACCACGTGGAAGCCAACTGGGTTAAACTAGTCTCTCCCACATTTTGCAGTGTATTTTGTTTCTCAGTGTAGCCTGGTATCAGGTATCTAAGGTGTGAGATACCATAGCTGGCTGTCATTTCTGCTCTGCCTGAATGTCCTTATCCATCTCTTCCTACAATGGAAATGTATTTTTTAATGAAAGTTTTCATTCCATGTGTATAAAATATATTTCAGAACAATGTAAAGATTTATTTTCCAAACATACTTGTTTCCTTCAGTGGAAGAGCCATATATTTTGACTTAGCTGCATGTGGTGTAAAAGTTAATAGAATCTTTCTTGTATGGATGGGTATGTGAGCCTCATTCTCAAACATGATATTACAAGCAAGGTTTTACTGAATAGCCACTATGTCTAATTACCCACAGTCCAGATATCAAAGAGTACATCTTCCCAGAGGCATAACTTACTGACATGCCTTGAGGTCAAAATGGGCAAGTAAATGAACAGGTAAAGAATAACTACAATTTCCTATTAACTAACCTAACAGAGAACAACTTTTCACATTCCATTAGTCTACTTATACAAATCACCTCAAGAAAGATTATAAAGCCAAATTCTTACGTATTTTTTCAATAAGGGGATTATTTTTCATACCACAAGAGCCAAGAAAATAATAGAGAAGACATCTGAAACCAGAAGATAAATGCAAAATTATTTTAAATTCACCTTGAGGAAGTAAGAAAAATATATGTAGACTTAAACATCCTATGAAGTACAGTTCTTTGCTGATAAAGTTTCTTGGCTTTGTCAATTATATCAACTGAATGTCTCAGTATAGGACTTGTTGAGATATAGTTGATATTTTTAGGGCTGAGGATTTAGCTGAATGGTTCTAGTGCCTGTCTTGAAAGCACAAGGGCCCGGGTTCAATCCCAGGTAACCACATACAACAATACTGGGTGTGGTGACTCCTGCCCACCAGCAATCTGTACCACATACCACAGAGCCATGAATGACGGCTCATGCCTGTAATCTTAGCACTTGGGAGGCAGAGGCAGGAGGACTGCTATGAGACCCTGTGTCAAAAAAAAAAAATTCCCTAGAAGATTGAATATATAATGCTACTTATTGAATTTAATGATAAGTCTCCTATGAAGATAATAATTGTAGCAAAAAATCTTATCTTCTTACTGTATGTTTATAGTGCTTAACCCAAGATTTCTTTAAAATTGACTTTTTTAGTATTTGTGAACACCAAAAGCATGCTCAATATAATTCAGAACAAGGAACACCTACTGTTAGTAACAGTCATTTTAAGTTGAACAAAATCATTCAGGAGGAAAAGAAATTACACATGCTGAGTTGGTGGCTTTATCTCAAAAATGCCAGTTCTTAATGGAGACAAAATGAATTTATGCACAGCTTTTGCTTGGAAAGTATCTCCCACATTACCAATAACTACATGGTATTTCTATTAATGTTCTATTACTGTTATGAAGAATTATATATTCAATAGCTTTTTTGGCTGATTGACATAATTTTAAACACTTGGATAATTCATAAGCTATACAGTAATATCCATATTTGTAATCTTTTTAATTGGCTATTCTATTAAACATTATTGTAATTGTTAATAATACATGTAATGATAGATATTATATATTTGTTACTTAATTAAAAGATACAACTTGGAATCTTGTATTTAGTGGTAACATAAAATATAACATTATATCTCCAGACATTACCAAAGACAGTTAGAAACTTTGTATCTTCTCAATTAGTATTATTTTGAATTTACCTAGAGTCTTTGCTTCAAATCAAAAGGCAAGAGAAAACACAAGGGAAAAAGAATGTGATGGAGAAAGTGATGGGGGAGAGCATGATGAAATGAAAATATGAGCGTGAAAGTAAATGGGGGGAAAGGCTGACAAAAGAATAAGGAAAACTTGTTCATGCTCTTACTAATCATTGTATATCATTAGTTTTATTCTGATATTGGTGTACCCACTGTACTTGCAAAGAAATCCAACATCAGTATTTTTGTCTACAACTCATTGGAACTGAAGCATTGAAATGGTGGAATGACAGTCAATTGACAATAAAACTGTACCTTGTTAGACTCTATCAGTTCTATAACATCATGTAGTTATGGTGAATGCCTAGAAGCTTTAAATACTCATCTATGCAGAAGGACCAACAATAATGCAAAGACTAACATGTAAACATGACTCTTGGTTTTTGCTTAGGGAATGTTCAATTTTGAATCAGCAAATATATAACTTAAACTGGTGCTATTATCTGGGAATTTATGTTTGCCTATCCTTCACTTATTCTCCAAACCTATGATCATAAAAAAAAAAAAAGTCTTGAGTAGATCCAACTAGAAAGTCACTCTGGTAGTTGAAAAGAGGATGAAGGCTGCTGATTCATCATTGATGAAAGGAAAGTTTGGCTTTTTAAATACTAAATGTTAAGTTAAAAACCATTATGACTTAAAACTCATCATTTACAAGCACAGCAAAATTATAGGGGGAAATAGCATTAGAGTATTATTCTACAGAATTAGAGCCTCCCTCTACACAAAGAGTTAAAGGACAACTGAATTCACTTCCCTCTGTTTTTATTTTTATTCAAAAATAAAGTTAAATATTTGCTGATGGAATTTAACTGAAATGCATTCTAATATTTGACACATTCTGATGAGTACAAATTTTGAGTGTTTTACATAAGACATTTGTCCCATTAGATACGGTTTATGTATAACATCATCTTTCATGATCCACACATCAGAAATAGAGATTGGGCAATAATGCTTAAAAATCTAGGGTTGTATAAAGTCTGTGAAGAGAGTCATCTGTTTTTGTAACTATTTAAGGAAGTATGCATCAATTCACAGGTGACATGTCTTGCAGGTAATACATTTTTTCAATAATGCATAAATCACTTTAAACTGAGACAATATTTTAGAATATAGATATGATAATAATTTAATTAAAGCTTTTTTTGAAAGTCATAACTATATTCATATAGCTGATGATTTTGCAAGTTCACCTTAGAGTTTTAATAGGTAAAGGATATTTCACTGATAAACTAACACAGAGGGAGTTTCTCAAAGGGCTGCACCTGTAAGAAGTTAAATACAGTGAGTCCAGCCTAATCATGAGTAGTAACCAGATGGCTAGGCAATATTTGACACTTGGCTTATCTGTCAGTGCTCATGGCGATATACTCCCTTCACTCTGAATTTGACCTTGATTGTCTTACAGACTCTGTCAATCACAATGGCATGTGATTTTTCAAGCCAAAGTAAATTTCCTCTGTAACTATAATCAGATGGTTGCTAAGGCCCTGCTGTCAGTCATAGAGTTATCTGCAAAGGTAGGTTTTCTATAAGTGTGTGTGATAGACAACAAATGTTCAGTTAAAATACCACTGAAAGACAATTTATACTATATTTAAATTTAATAGAACTGAGTATCAGAAGAGTCCAATTGAAAGACATAAACTTAATTTAATGAATAAAGAAAGTCAATGCTATCACTAGACTCATCAGTGATAAAGTAGATTTAAAATATATATGCTTCTTTGAAGATCATGAGAAGATTTGTTTTGTCAAAGACTGCCAAGATACAAACTACTTACTGTATGATCTAATCATCATCTGAATTTTATAAGGTTAATCTTTTAAGCCACATTTTTCTAATCTTTAAAATAAATGCACAATATATCTTTTCAAGATATTATATTAAATTATATAATAAATGTTAATGTAACTAACATATATGACCTACTAATACAGTTAATAAATGTTAGTCTCAGCCTGATTTTTTTAAAATTATCTTTATTGGTACATTAAATATACACATCATGATTGCACTCCATAATGGGGATTTGTACCAGTATAAGACACAACTTATTATATAAAATAATTATATAATTATTATATTAAAAAATACTTCTCATTTTTTCCCATTTTTATAGCTAACAAACTATAAAATCAAAGAGAAAACTGTTAGCTAGGTCTCTCATATTTTTCCGAGGTATGTGTAATCAACATACCTGCAACATCTAATTAATGTCCACAAGCTGCATACTAAGCACTTGAAATGAAGATAGTCAAAAGAAATGTGTTTTACGTAAAACATACATGAGATTTCTAAGATATTTCAAGAGTGTAAAATATTATATTAATAATATTGGAATTTTTGCCTTTGAATTATTTTATATACATATTATTAAATTTCCTTTTACTTGGTTCTTGCTATATTTTTTAATGTGGGTACCAGAATAAGTAAGCGTGCCTACATAATTCACATCATATTCATGAAAACAGTGCCAGAATACATAATTGCTCTGTAATGGATATGTGAAAAATAAATTTTGAAAATGCTTTTAAAATTATGTATAGCCCTTGAAAAATAAAATACACACTGAATATAGAGGTGAACAGTAATTGATGAGAGAACACAATGAGAAAAATAACAACCCAATATAAAATTGCTAGTGGTCACACTGGACAGGAAAAACACATTGTCCTCAATGACATTCATAGTGCACACTCTCAATAGAGTAATATATTTTTCTATAGCTACAACAGGGAATGCACTCATCCATGCTGAAAGATTAAGTTTATCTCAACTTCATTGTATATACAAATAATTATATTAATAAAGTCTTAGTTTTACCTTTTCTTACCAATTCATCCTTTCTGGGGAATATGAACAAGACAAAGAAGGCAAGACTTGACTTTATTTACACAAAGAAGGCAAGACCAAGATGCAACATTACTTATTTTTCAAAACAAAATTAGGCTTGTGGATAATTTTTTATTTGACCAGAAATATTTTAATCATCTGAACACTTAATAAGGTATAAATAATTATGTGCGATTATATAATAATTACTCTCAATGTAATTGCCATGTCAGTGCAGCTTTGAAAGAGGTAATCAGATGGTTATTGGTGAACTGTAAATTAATTGATAACAGGACATTTAAAATTGCAAATGAGCATGATTACTTTGAGGTGCTATGAGCACATTAGAAATCTGAACAGAATGGCAAAGGGATCAGGGACATTCATTTAACAGGAATGTCAGAATGAGTAAGATTAGATCATAAATCTACTTGTCTCAGCGCCAAGCGAAAGGATGCTCTGTGCCTGCTACTGGCAGATTTTGGGGTCCTATTTCATTCAATATATACAAAGCCTGTTTGGGATTAGTCTACAGACTAGAGATTACTTTTATATATGTTCCATCTGTGCTGTGGTTTGAATGCATTTAAAAACATAAGTAACAAATTACAGCCTTGAAGTTAGAAGATAATAGGATACTTGTGCAAAATAATAGAGGATGAGAGGGAAAAATGTATCCAGATTACACATATAGTGAGTGAGGGAGTACATGATTTCTGTATTCTCATTGCCATTCTAGGGTTTCATAACGTTAATGATTCAAAAACATAATTTCTTTACCTGCTACTTCAAAATATTTCATAATTACATAATAACTCTCAATTACTTATTTAATAATCAATAAAAGTCCAACATGTTTCTATTTTAATGCTATTTTACACTTTGATATCTGTGGTTTGATGTTCACTACAGTTTTTAAAATGACAGCAAAATGAATGTGCATCTAATAAAATAAACTATATTCTCTGTGATAGAATGGCTATCATTTTTTGTGAAATACTCTTGTACATCATATTCCCACTGTATGGCAGAATGTATCTGTAATTCTTTGAGGTTAAGAGTGGATTACAATAACACTGTGCACTTCACCAAACAAAATTCTAAACACCTTTGTACAGAGCAGTGTATGTATTATGTATTAACTGATTTCAAAGACATATGTATTACTGCTCTGGTCCTTGAGATTCTCAGTGCTCCCACAGAGTATAAAAGCCTTACACAAATACATTCAGTGCCAGGCAGCATGAAATGCATGCTATAAAATTGATGCATCCTCCTACAGAATTTCACAGGTCCTTGCTATCATTTCTGGCTGAAGTGAACAGTAATGACTTGGCAAATAAGAGAGAAAAGTATCTGTGCTTGAAAGGCATTCAAGTTTAGGAATGTTGATCATGGACGTATAGAGAAAAAATCTTTTAAAAAATTAAAATTAAAGAGAGGAAAAAAGAAGAACCTGCTTGATGGTTAGATTGTACATATCAACTCTGTTAGACTATGGCACTAGTTATTTGGTTGAATAGTAGACTTGATATTGCCATGAAAGTACTTTCTATATGTGATTAACATTAATAAACTGTACTGTTCATGTAAAGAATATTACCCACTACAGTACAGATGGGCCTTATCCAATCATATAATCAACTGAAGGCTGTGGGCAACTAAACTAGGTTTCCTGAAGATTTGTACAAACACACACACACACACACACACACACACACACACACACACACAGACGCATGCACACATGCACGCGTGCACACGAATAATCCTATTGTTACTCTAAATCATCTTAACTTTTACAGCATGTGAAATGAAATGTATATAAATGCAAATAAAAACAAAATAAAATAATTGAAAAGTTGATTTAAAACACACAGCAGGCACATGCTGAATGGCATGTGGAAGAATATGTCAAAAGAAACTAAAGGAGACGCGTTAGAAAGAACTGTTGGTAAAGGAGCAAAATAATTCAACAGGTGCTTGTGGAAGGCAGATGTGCCATTAGAATTCCTCATGAATCAAAGACATAAAAGATATGAGATACAGAGAAATCAGAAAAACAGGTCTGTTCAATATTGCATAGGTGAGTTTCCCAACACAATAAAAAAAATGAAAATTACAATATGTTCAATTTCATTTTATACTAAAATAGTACAGTAAATACTCTCCCCTTTAGTTGTAATTTGATATTTATTTTGGGGAAACACTCAATTTTAGACACTCTTGCTTTAAATTTTGTTTTTACAAATTACTTCACCTTTACTCTCACTTGGATCTCTTCAGCCACTGCCCCATATCGAGGAAATAGTCACCTCATGATATCTATGAAAATTAAGCATTTTTCCTCTGCCTCCTATAATTATTTTTTTCCTTCTTTAATTCATATTTTTTACATTAATGTGTATGTTTAAATGTTTTCTTGAAGGCTGGTTATATAGGTAATTCTACTGATTTTTACTGACTTTTTTTATGAGACTGATGCACTGCCTGCTGCGCTAAGAAGGCTCTCTGACTATTTTTTTTAAAAAATACAGAATTGTTCCTTGATACATTTTTTAAAATTTGGGAAGAGTCCCAACATTACAGTATTGATCTTGCAATAATTTTCTTTCTTCCATTACTTGTGTTTCTACAGGAAATAGTTTCTTCATTTTATATTTAAGTTAGCTGTCAAAGCAGCTCGTAAAGCACATCAAGTCTGTTAACATATACCTACTGATTTTATCAAGCAAAACTAAAAACGCTACTCTTGGGCCAGGTTGCCTGTGACATATCATACTTATCTGGTAACACATTTTTTTTTTCAAAAAGAAAAAGCATTAGTAAACCTCCTTCCTTATGTTCACTGTACTTACATGAAACCATTTTTTTTACTAACATTGTATTTTAAGTATTTATTTTCTATTTGTCCTGACCAAGAGAATCCTGGAAGCTATGCATTTACAGTGCTAGTTACATTTAATATACACTCTAATAGAAAACATCTATTAGAACAAAAGTTAATTTTATATTCATCAGCCAATATAATTATAATACATAATATAACAGATACATATAGAGACAGATATTCCATTTAGCAAACTCCACTCATAAATAAATTTAGGTCTTACATTTACTTTTGGCCATTCCCTACTGGAGCAGTAACAAAAAAGTATATTAAATGAAGCCCTCACAGATACTAATTTGTTTCCTTTAAGATATGTACATCCTGTTAAAAAGTCCATTCATTCTAGAAGGGCTGTGACTGGTTAGCATAGGTGTATGTTCTGAGTAATATCAGGAAACATGACAAGTACAGTATTTACAATGTGTAAAATAAGGCAACATATCTAGTGTCAACATTCAATAGATAATCACTTTTACAAAGTGATGCTTCATTAGGTAGGTTTACTTCAGATGCAAGAAATAAACCTCACTTTAGTAACTTCAGCCAATGAGATTGCCTGTATAGCTATGTGAGTTGGCAAGAAGGATAGCACATCTTCTGCTGCCTCTGCTTTGTCTGGTGCTGTGCTGTTTGTGTGCCTGGGGGATGACTGCATTGTCACTGAGCATTTCCGCTTCAGTCTGTCCATTCTGTCTACTTTCTGCATATGATCAGATTAAGTTAGGGTTATTGTAACACACATATCTGCTAGCCAGAGATGATGTCAAGTCAGTTCTTGAAGATCATCATACATTTGGGATGGGAGCCATCCTAGATGGCTCATCTACGAGACATGATTGCAAAATGATTAATGAGATTCAGTCCCATGGAACCATCCACTGCTCACTAATCACAATAAATTCTCTGAGCAGCCTCTAAGAGACCTTAGCAACTGAATGTCTGCTTCAAGGATTTCCTTATAGTCTTCAGTTTGATTTCCCTACTAATCTCTTAAGGAGTGTACAAAACAATAAGATAAGTAAGATTTATAAACAAACATAGTCAATATTAAAATTTAAAATGAATGTCAAGTACTATAGAATTGCCAAGGTCTCCTTCTTGGTTGAAATGAAAAGATATAACTGTCCTACAGAGGAGGACTATAAACTAAATGTTGAAGGATTATTGCCATCCATACTTATACATGTCAAAACAGGATAACCTAGGAAGACAATGCTACAGAAAAATTCAAGGTCACAGGGTAAAAATAAGCTATCAGCAAAAGTTTAGGAAATTTCCTAAACTGAACAGAAAAAGTAAAGGTACTTTCTGTAAAATACCCAAGAGAGAACTTAAATCAATAAACAGCATATTAACATGGTTTGGACTTGGTTTGTCCATCCAAGTTCCATGTGTTGGAAGTGTGGTCTCTGGTGTGGCAGTATTAAAGGTAGGAGAAGCTTCATGACTCATCGTGTGATCACCATGTGTCCTGTGAGCAGCCTTTATATGTTATGAAACAGCATCAGACCTTCGTAAGAAGCAGATACACAAGGCTATCCATCCTAGAACCTTTAGGCTCCAAAACCATGCTTGAACTCTGGAATTTTGGTGCAGCAATGGAAAACAGACTAACAGATATACATACTGCTATAAACTGTTGTGCACTCTCAAAACTCCTACATTGAAATCCTAACCCTCAATGGAATAATATTTGGACATGGGTAAGTGACTTGATTGTAATGGGGGAGCTGTCGTGAATGGAATCAGGACCCTTAATAAGAGACTCTGGAGAATTTCCTCATTTTTTCCACTAGGTGAGGATACAGAGACAAGAAAGCCTCCTAGGTAACTTCTTGTTTTCTAATACTCTTAGAAAGGGGTTTTAACTCCAGTTGTGTAAGCTGAATGATCAGCTATAGCCTGTTTAATCTGAATGATCAGCTGTAATTTCTTTCCAGAGAAATAACAGCAAGTTTTACACTCTGGAATAATCCAGTCTCTTCAGCCTTCTCCACTAAGAGTCTATAAATGAGGGTAGACTTAATCAGTTCTGTGCCCCATCATTAACCAAATACATTCAAGCATAATAACACTTGCTTAGGTTGTAGTCAATAGTGTTGGTGAAATGTGCTGTAGGGACACAGCGATTTCTTATCCGAGGATTTACAAAATTCTTGTTAACTCTCGAAATACATTTAATATGAAAAGCAAATAACAATATAAATAACAGATACTTTCTCGGAGAAATTACTTTTCCAGATTCTGTGTTAAACAATATATAGGCTTACTTTTATTTCTTTTTTTTTTTCATTTTATTTTATAGCTCTATGAGGAAACTATTATTGTCAGTACTTAGTAGATAAAGACCAAGTATTCAGATAAGACTAAGATATAATAGAAGAAGTAGATGAGCTTTGAATTTAAGATTTTCCACATCCTTATATCACATTTGCCATGGACTTTAAGCTTTGCTTTACACCGATCTATTCCCAAGACTTTCATCCTATCCTTTTATATCTATTAAACATCCTAAATAACATAAAGCTTTGCTGAAATTAAAATAAACACATCAATAAAAATCTAAGTACCACAGAAAGTCTGAGAAAGGAGGAATTAATTCTGTGATATAAACTGTGATACAGGTAAATTAGAGCATAAGATGGAAAGTAATGGGTCATTCAGATTCCCAGAGGCTCTCTTGCATGGGCTTCCCACTATTTATTCTGTTTTGGCTCAAGTCCATCCGCCAGCTAGTACCGTCCCTAATCAGCAACTTACGAGATGATACCTCCCCTCCGTTGACATTTCTGCTCAAGCCAAATGGTCTGTTTGTTTAGCTGATCACTGTGTCCTCATTAGGAGTTTGTTGCCCATCAAAATCATATTTGATGAGTCTGACAAAGTATTCAACTGTTTTCATGCTCTCCTTTGTTTTAATGCTGAACATTGAGAACTTTAAGAATTTTTCTAATGAACTGAAATCCCCAATTTAGATACCCAAAGTAATCATTTCTATGATAATCAATACTGCACAAACACAATATAACAATGTACAAATCAGATATAACTGATTTATAGTACCCAAAATACTTTTTACCTAAGTGTAAAATATTAATCTCCTTCACTTCTCTTCTCTGTGACTCTCTATTTCATTTTGTTCTACCTCAACCTAGGTTTTTGTTTCCTCTACTTGGTCTATTTAATGAGCATTTAGTATTTTTTTTTTCAGTCCACAGCCTCTCAGTCTTGTGACCCTCTATATATTACCAAAACTTGTCCCATAAACTCACACCACCATTCACATTCTTTCCATATGCACAGCTACCTACAACCTTCCTAAAACCCTCAAAAAATTTCAATATATTTAAGTATTCTAATGAGCCGGTCTAGTACAATGATTTCTCTAACCTTCTCAGTAAATACTATAATAAACTCTAGAGGAAAAATATCAACTTAAAACCATTGTCTTTAGGTGCAAGGAGGTAGTGCTGATGAACCTTGAGAATTCATCAAATCAAATCACTTTGAGAAGTTGGTAAAATGCAGCTTCAAGGCATAAGGTCTACCAAGCTGACAATGAGTAGGCTTGGGGTAGAGCCTGAAACTGTGCATTTTAAACAAATTCTCAGGTGCCTCTGCTCTGAGGACCACCTGTTTAGACTAGAACAGGGATGGCCTGAACATATGTGCCATAGGTATTCAGAAAGTGATTTGAGTGCGTTATAAAAATGACCTGTTCTTTTCCTCTGTGGGTTTTCATCTGATCAGGGATTATATTCCACTCAAAATGGTAAGCAGTCATTAAAAGTGAATGTGCTTATTTGAACAGTGGAAATTAAAAATATTTTCATTTATGTATGAATATCTATCTTTATATAAAATTTTTACACTTGTGTTAAGGTATTAATGTAATTATTAAATTTTCCAGTATTTGCTAAGTTTTGATCTATAATTGCTGTTCATTTTATACAACATATTTGCTATCCTCAAACTTTAACTATGTTTTGTTCTACTGATATATCTATCTGTATAATTTTTCTCTGAATACTTTAAAAATATTTTTGATTTACATTTATATCTAGTAAACTTTATTTTTTCTTCTACAGTGTTCTTGTTCTGGTTCTCTAGATCTTTGTAGCCACTTTCGCTTGAGAAAAATATTAGATTTATTCCTACTACTGTATTCTAATTCTAAGCAAAAAAAGGAAAAAGGGAAAAAGATAAAAGAAAAACAAGTAAGGCAAGAGAGATGGGGAGGGAAATGGAGAGGGGGAAAGAGCAGGGAGGGAAATGAAGGAGGGGAAGGAAACAGGGAGGAAAAAAGATCTCAAAATTTTCATCTGAATTCTCATCTGATTCCAATATATTTATCTATTCATGTGACAACAATTGACCTGCTTAGAATAATAGGATCTCCCATGTGAGAAGAGACTATGCTACATTTTACAATATTTGTTTTATACTATTTAGTAAATGGTAATATTTTTCACATAGCAACTGATCAATTCCCGTTGAATTTATTTTTAAACTTTTATATTTGTCCACCCCGTAACTGTACTTCCATTAGGTTTTATGACTCTTACAAATATGCATAAAGCTAGTAGCTTTGATTATCTCATATTATCCATGTTGATAAGCTCTTTGTTTCTAAAATGCTTAAAGTAATTATAAAGCTTTAATTGAAGAGCTCAAATATAACCTGAATATAGCAGTATGGAATTTATTTTCTTAGTATATCATAAAGTATAGTATAATTATTTTATATATTATTACATATTTCACAATCATTTTATATTTGTTGTATTTTAGTATAGTGGAAAACTTATATAATTAATAAATATATACATATGATAAAATTACTGCAATGAAGCTAATTAAAATGTACATTAATTCACATACTTTTATCAGTCTTTAATATTCTGTAATTACAAACAGTTTAGACTATCACAGGTCAAAAACAATCTTTTTTTTTTGAGACGGGGTCTCGCTTTGTGGTTCAGGCTGGCCCTGAGCTCAGCCTCAAACTCACATCAGAATCCTCCTGCCTCTGCCTCCCGAGTGCTGGGATTACAGGCGTGAGCCACCACACCCGGCACTGTGGTATGTGGTACTGGTTGCTGCTGGCTGTGGGTCTCCACACCCAGTATTGTTATGTGGTTACCGGGGAATCGAACCCGGGCCCTTGCGCTTGCAAGACAGGCGCCGGAACCACTGAGCTAACTCCCTGGCCCTCAAAAACAATCTTAAACAAAAGAAAAATGTGCTTAATACATCACTACCAGAAACAGATTAATATATTTAATGGAATACATTTTAGGTTATTTTTTGGTCTTTCAATACATTAGAGCATTTTCTTAAATAAAGGCCTGGTGTATCATATGTCCCTCTGTTTCTCATCTTCAGCTTTATACGTCTCTGTTTCCTGGACCATATGTTCTATGTCCTTCTGGCATAAATAGCCCTTGTCATTAGTGATGGCAATCTTATTTTCTTTTCCTTACTTCTGTTAACTCATTGACATTGATGCTAGTGGCATCAATATCAAAAATGACCTCAATTTGAGGAACACCACGAGGTGCAGGAGAAATGCCTGTGAGTTCAAATTCACCAAGCAGGTTGCTGTCCTTAGTCATGGAATGCTCATCTTTATATGCCTGAATGAGGACACCAGGCTGGTGGCCAGAGTAGGTAGTGATGGTCTGTGTCTGTTTGGTAGAAATAGTAGCATTGCATTTGATGAGGAACATCATGATTCCACCAGCAGTGTCAATACAAAGGAAAAAGGAATGACATCCAAGAACACCAAATTTTGAACACTTTCAGAATTGTCTCTAGATAGAATGGCTACTTGAATAACTACACTGTAAGCGACAGCCTCTGTAAAGTTGATACTCTTATTCAATTATTTTCCATTGAAGAAACCTTTTAGAAGGTTCTAGACCTTAAGGATATGGGTAGAGCCACCCAAGAGGACAATATCAAGAATTTGTGACTTGTCTAGCTTAGCATCTTGGAGAGGCTTCTCCATAGAATCCAGAGTGTCACAGAACAGGTCAGCATGAGCACTTCCAATCAAGCATGAGTAATGGGGATATAAAAGTCAATTCCTTAATAAAGGGAATCAATTTCAAAACTCATGTGGGTACTGGAAGAGAGGGTTCTCTTAGCCCGTTCACATGGAGTACTGAGATGGTGGACAGCTCTCTTGTTCTCACTGATGTCTTCCTCATGCTTGAACTTGGCAAAAAAAAAAAAATGGTTTGACCATTCATTTGTCAGAATCTTCCCCACCTAAGTGGATGTCACCAGCTTTAGACTTCATGTTGAAGATTCCATCTTCAATAATGAGGATGGGTACATCAAAGTGCCACCTTATAAATGAAAAATCAGCACATTTCTTTCAGCTCCAACTTTTTAGTCTAAGCCATAAGCAACAGCAACAGCAGTTGGCTTATTGATAATTCTAAGGACATTAAGACTTCTTTCACAAGAAATTTTTATTATATAGGCAAGCTATTCATTTTTAAGGTTGATTTTGCATCCTGATATATACTGCTCTATAATTTTAAACAAACTTTAACTTACGTCTGAATATTGAACAGTTTTAGAACAATATAGGATATATATTTTTAAGCCAGAAAATGTATCTTTTAATAACACAAGTTTCACTTTTAGTCTGAAGATTTTGAAACATTTTAAGTCATCTGGCAGTAAACTGTTTGAATTATCATTTAAATGTGAACATACATGAATCTGTACTTTTTGTACAACTAAAGATAAGTGAAAGTTCACATTTTTAATTTATTTTCCTACAGGGATTCACTTGACCAGGATTTCTTTTCCTAAAAAAAAATCTGACTGGGTCTGTTTTGCTAAGGAAATCACCGATTCTGCATGTATAATAATAAAAATCACAGATTATTTTAAAAATCCATTACTTGACTATGTCCTTTCTCTTACAAACCTAGGATATATAATGTAAGTTTCTCATTTTTCTGACCAAATCATGGCAAAGATTTGTTGATTTTAACAGCTTTTATTTTACTTAAAAAGGTTCGGGTTAATTCTGTATTTCATATGTAAACAATTCACTAACTTTTATTTTTTAAATAATTACTTTTCACTAGTTTATGTTGGTTTGTAATGTTTATTTTCCAGCCTAGTGAGTTAAATGTTCATTTTTATTAATTTGTCTTTCATGTTTGAAGAAGAAGCATTTGTTTGTAAAAGTCTAAACAAACTTCTGACTGCATGAGAGCAGTGAACAAGTATTTTTTATGATTTCTGAAAGTTTCAGAATTAAAAATTGCTTTTCAAGCCAAAAGCCATTTAGAAGCCTTCTTTCTTGTTTTAATTACCAAGTTGTTTTACTTTTGTTAATTGATAACTTATACGTAAGCAGATGATTTAACTTATAATAGTCTCAATTTTTCAGTTAAAGAAATGTATGCCTGCTATATAATCAGTTTTTATAAACATTCACAGACACATGTGTGTGCATGCTCATGCATGGGGGCATACACACAGCACACACAGTGCTGAGATCAAATGTAGAGCCTTGTGTGTGCTCAGCAGATGCTGTACCACTGAGCTACATATCCAGGCCCCACAAATGTTAAAGGAACTCAATCTGTATGTGTAGACTCCAACTTTCTAGACATATCTTTGGAGTGTTATCTTAATTGAATTGTAATATTCAAGTTGGAGATTTTCAAATAGGAAAGTGAAACATACCATAATATTATAAGTCAAAATGACAGATAAAATGGGCAGGGTTTAGGGCCAGGAATGTAGCTCAGTAGTGAGGCCTGCCTGGTCAGATCAAGGTCCTGAGTTTGATCCCCAGAGCTTAGGAAAAAAAAAGGGCAGGGGTAAAACAAAGGTCTCTTTTATTCTAACACTTCAGTTTAATTTTAATAATCATTAAAGTTTTATTTTAAAATTCAAATGGCATAAAAGAGAAGGTAAAATAATTTGTTTATCAAGGAGTAAATAAATGTTTGAAATTTTGGAAATTATCATTTAATATATATCGTGGATTTTGACCAATTCATTTAAAGGTCTTAAAATTTCCCAGTATAGTAAGACCTTTGTTATGCCTTGCATTTTTAAGTTTCAAATTCATCATAATTTAATGGATGATTTTGAATAGATACAGTAGGTTTAATATGCAGGATGTCATCTAATATTATATTACTTTGAAGTACATTTTAATATTGGCATTGTTAATTCCAATTTTTACATGGTAGAGACAAGAAATTCTCTTTTGATATCCATTTATATCTTGTTTATATCTATGAGTTCACACCCACTTTTTAACTATATGTTGATATGTGCCCAATGCTGTGAATATAATTATGAATAACTGATGATTTTCTTTGTATCATTTACCTTAAACATATGTCCTTCTAGCAGCATATAACTAGATTATACTACTCAAAATAGATATCTGTTTTGTAATTCACATGTAATTTACTTATTTTATGGCTTGGATAAATTATGTTAAATTTTTTTTCTACAAATATTTGAGATAAATAACACATTTTGTTGTAATTAATAAAATTGCTACATTAAAATTGCATTTTATTACTTTATTTTTAGTTTTTATAATTTTATTTTCTTGCTGTTTACTTCCTCTAGAATTTTATTCTCCTATGAATGCTTTTTCTTTATTATTCTCTATTGTCAGCCACTGGAGGGTTCTTTACCTTATTTTGATTTTACTGTAGTTATCTTTAATTATATAAGCACATGAAACCTACATTTCTCCATCAATGTCAATAATTAAACCATCTGTAAGAACTCCTGTGTCATAAGCAAGGCTAAACATTACCTACTTTTGTTTCTTCAAAGATCATTCTCACACCATTTACCAAGGCATACACATACCATGTAATTTCTTCTTGAAATAAGCTGGAACTTCAGATGTACAAAAAATACAAAACTTTCCTTTCACTTGAAGATCTTTTTTTTTTGCCATTTCACTGAAATTTTAGGATTGCAATATCAATGATAATTAAACTACATACAACATATTGGGCTCATTAGACTCAGGTCTGACCTAAATGTGAGGTCACCTGGGAAACTTAATGAAAATAAAGTTTGCTGTATACTATATCAATTTTTACATAAGCATCTTTAACTTTGGGTTCCAAAAATCAGTTAACACCTTCTTACTTTCACTACTGGGGATTGATTCCATGAATTTTGCACTAAGATACCTCTGCAGACTCTGTCTGGCTTGTTTTGAGACAGAGTACTGCCAAACTGACCAAGCAGGACTTCAGCTTGCAATTACCTTGTTTCAGTCTTTCAAATTGCAGTCATCTCACCTCAGCCTCCCAGAGTATTGGGATTATAGGCATGCAATACTGTGCCCAGCATCTTTTGACTTTTTAATCGTAACACTCAAGTGAAGGGAAGTGAAGTTTTACCTCAGTTTTAATTTGCATTTCCCTTTGATTAGTGCTGTTGAATTAGCATGTAGACAGAAGGAAATGCTTAAACATTGTGCATGGATAATAAACTGTGACTGCATTTGTGGAAAATTATATAGAGGTTCCTCAAAACACTAAAAATACAACTATCAAATGACTAGCAATTTTCCCTTTCCTCTTATAGTTATACATTCAAAGGACACAGCATCATTTTCTGGAACACTTACCTACACCTAATGCTCATTGCAGAATTATGCCCAATAGCCAAGATACAGAAACAACCTAAGGGACTGACAATGAATGTAGAGATGAAGAATAACAGATATACATACATCGTAAAATATTATTTAGTCTTAAAATATGGAGATATTTACATTTGTGACAAGTCAAATGAACCTGAAGTCTCTTATACTAAGTTGAACAAGCCAGGCACAGAAAGAACAGAGGGGTGATTAACTGATTATGAGGTAGTAGGGAGTAAGCAATGAAATGCTCATCAAAGGATAGAAAGTTGCAGTCATGAAAAAAGTCATGAGAGTTGTTGTTCCTGCAGCAAAAGGAACAAACAACATAATATTGTTGTTAATAAAAGTATATATATTGCATACTTAAAATTTTCTAAGTAGATCTTAAGTTCTCACTCCACACACATACAGACATTTGCATACACACACACACACACACACACACACACACGCACACACTACAATTAACTACAGCATGTTAGGTGATGGATATATTATTTAACTCACTAGCTTGGTGGTAATTTTACATAGTAAGTTCAAACAGGTATTTTATAATGTATATAAAATTATTTAAACTTTAAATGTGCACAGTTTTTATTTCTCATTTATACTTCAGTAAAGCTGACACACACACACACTACAATTAACTACAGCATGTTAGGTGATGGATATATCATTTAACTCACTAGCTTGGTGGTAATTTTACATAGTAAGTTCAAACAGGTATTTTATAATGTATATAAAATTATTTAAACTTTAAATGTGCACAGTTTTTATTTCTCATTTATACTTCAGTAAAGCTGAAAACATCTTAATTTTCATGCATTGTGCTCAGGATCTATCTTGTGGTAGCACTTGTGAGCCTTTTCTCATATTTTCTTACTTCTTTGTGATAGAGTCTGACTTATTCTCATACTAACCTATTTCATTAAATCTCTTTCCCTCACATCTTTATCTCTTTAAAGAAATGATACATCTGTAGAATACTTTGTGTCCTTTAAATATCAAAATGTGTATTTTCCTTTCAGACATGAGCAACTGTGACTGCAAGAGAAAGCCAGGGTTGGGAGAGGATGCTGCTCTATCTAACCTTTTGTGTTATAGATAAGAAATTTGGTAACAAATTTTCTTTTGTTGGGAGGTTACTTACATATTTTCCCTGTCAGTTTTATGTATAAATTTTCTTTTCATCCTTGAGATTCAAACATTTTACCATGATATGTCTGAAAGGTTTTATTTTCATTCATCTTCACCAGTCTGAAGTTCAATCAATGTGAAGGCTTTAGGAGTTAGTCCAGCTTTGGAGAAATGCCAATCTATTATTTTTACTCTTTTCACAGGTCTAGTCTCTATTTCTAAGCTCTTATGATTAGCTGAAAGATAAAGCTTCAGGAACTGCCCTGTGTATCTCATTTTGTCTTTTATAAACTCAACTATTTCTTCACTTAAAGTTTTATCAATATAACCACTCTATCAGTTAATTAATTTGATTCCTGATTGTGTTTGTTCTGATATTTCCTATCTCTGAGAAGGTATATATTTTACTCTTGTTTTCTGTACCAATCTTTTGTTGTTGTTGTTGTTGTTCAATTTTACATTTTTATGGCCGTTTTTGTTTGGTAAATGCAATATCTTGTTTACTTTTTACATACAGCTAGTATATGTCTACATTCAGCTTTAAATTTTCCATAGAATTTGTCATTAAGAACTGCAACAAGCAGAGAGGAAGGACATTTCTTTGTTCCCCCAGTTTGACAGTACATTACTACTGAGTCAAAAAACAGGTCAGAGCACACACAGAGAGTGCTTCCTTCTTTGCTTGAATGGTTCCTGTGGATACTACCAAGACTTCAGTTGTTTGGGTGCAGACTGTGATGCAGTTTTCAGTTGTGGGGCATAGGTTCTTCTCTTGTATTATTTAATAGAAGGTGAGAGAGAAAAAAGCTGCAAAACTAAATCAAAATGACCAAAATCTTCAGTAGTCTGCATGGTCTCATCCACAAATTTTTTACACTGACAGAACTCTTTCATGTTTTGAAAGCAGAGAATATAGATATATTATATGTGCAACATATTAATGTTAAAAAGAATACTTTTCAAAATTATGAACATAATCTTACACATGAAACACTTAATTCTTGATCAGATGGGTACCTCCTGGTGGTTAAAAAAATTAAGTAATGCAAGTGCAAGTCAAGGTGAAATCACGACATGCTTAAATTAATAAAATTCATGTAATTAAACACAGAAAATTATGTAGCATTGTATTTGATTCTCACTCAAAAGTATAAAATATTTAGTTTGAAACATATAGTCTCATTGAAAACGGAGGAAAGGAACCAAATATTTTAAAATTTTGAGATATTTTTAAAAGATGCAGTAGTGGCATAAGTGGCAATGATGTTAATCTCAAGAAGCACACAATGAAGTTACACAATATATATCAAACAACTTAAGATATATTATCCCAGGTTTCCATTAAAAATTAGTTTAGTTTAAGTAGTACATTTGATTACAATCACTGAGGAACAACACACTCATCAAAACATCAAGGAATAGTAATTTTTCAATTTTGCTTAATATATACAAATTTCACAATCCATAGTTAGACTTTGAACTCAGAGCCCTTTATGCTTTGGATTCAATTGGAAAAATTCTAATTGGGGATCATTCTTACTCCAACATGCATGTGAGTGGAGGCTCAGCTGAGAAGTGTAATTATCTGGACCCTTATTTGCCTCTGACCTGTCACTCATGTGGATCTTTCCCTGTATCTCGGGTGTGTTTCAGATCTCTTTCCATTCCACTCACTGGTTTCTCTTGCTCATTGCAGGCTGCACTCCATTCTGACATTCTCTACTACTGGACATCTCTCTGTTCCTTATGTAGTATCAAAATGACCTCTTCCAAAGCTTTCATTATGGCATGTTTCTGTTTATAACCTTTCAATAATGTCCTATTTTCTCCTAATGAAATGTAGAAAAAGATGTCCAAGAATTCATGATCCAGCCCCAACTTTTTGTCCACCCTCAACCTCCAATATGCACTTGTTCTAGTCACAATGACTGTGTGCAGTCCTAGAATCACAGCAATTTTCTTTCAACATCTCTGTACATATTAGCCTTACAAAGTACATATCTCTTGCCCTATTTCCCTAGAAAAGACTCTTACCCTCTTACCTCAATCTTCATTTTCCCTCTTTGACTCATTCATAACAATTGCTATTATTTTTACTATGCAGCACAACCATAAATTTTGAAAAGAATTACACTTGTTTAGCTTCTATTCTATTGACCCAGAACATAAGCTCTGGGAAGATACAGATTATGCCTCCATTTTCTCAGGGGACTGGGGACTGAACGAACACAGGGCTTCATACATGTTCAGACCCTGAGCCACCATCCCAGCCCTGGGATTACATCTTCTCCTTCTCTCCATATCCTCCAAATCCACCAAGAAAGAAAGGTGCTCAATATACATGTACACATATATATGTATATGTATACATAGATGTATGTATACATGTATATATGTATACATGTATATATCTGTATATATACATGTATATATGTGTACATGTATACATACATCTATGTATACATATATACATACATATATATATAATGAATGTATGAATCTTTACATATGAATAATGGAAATCAAGGAAATCTCAAAACTTGAGATAACACCCTGTCCGTTACTAAAACATCTAGGAAACACTTAACAAGGAAACACAGCTACAAAACACTGGTTGAGGAAATCTGAAGGACCTTAAAAAATCTTTTATTTTGAAAACACTACTAGAGCAGGTGAAAAACTACACATAGAAAGGAATATGAATGATGTTTATGAGACATGCTAAATGTAGCAATGATGTGCTTATTTTAGTATTAGACATCATGACATGCAATTGATGTAGACTCTATCATTTATTCTTCATCAAAAGTACTAGTAAATTTTACTATAATATCCACTTAAAAATCATTCAACAGTTCAAAGTTATCTGAGTTACTCAAAGAAATAGCAAAATAACTAATAACAGCTAGGATACAAACTCAGTTTTGCTTGATTCTAGATCCTAAGCCATATTCTAGATCACATTACCATATTTCTCCTATCTTACTTGCTTTTACAGCAAAAGGATGGATTTAACCCAGGTGACTATCAAATTGCTTTCTATCTCTAATATGCAACAGAATACATGTTTATACCATTATAGAAGGAACACTGAAATTAACAATTATAAAAAGTAAGAATTAAAATTTAGTAATTTCTCACCTTACTTAGGATTTTCCATAAAATATTATGGAAACAAGCATCTGACTAGACTATTACATTTCAGTGAGTTTTATTAATAAAGACACAGAAATTTGGGAGATAAGAAAAACAAATCAAAATGTGTCAGTATTCAATAACAAGGCAAAAATAATAGTCATACCTAACTAGAAAAATTATATAACTAGCTATGGTAAGTGGCCCAAAGTTAGAAACAAATGAAGAAAATCTTTGTTAAAAGGTTAAACATAGGGCTGAGGATTTATCTCAGTGGTTCTGGCACCTGCCTTGTAAATGTCCAGGTTCAATCCCTGGTAACCATGTGCAACACTGGGCATGAGACTCACGGCCACTAGCAATTACTACAACATACAACAGTGCCAGGTATGGTGCCTCACGCCTGTAATCCCAGCACTCGGGAGGCAGAGGCAGAAGGATTGCTGTGAGTTTCAGGCTGAGCTAAGGGCCAGCCTAAACTACAAAGTGAGACCCTTCCTCAAAAAAAAAAAAAAAAGATTAAATACAATTTTATTTTTAAGGATCAGGATATACTGATATGACACTAGTATTATCTGAAATTTTAAAACATCATAGTGAGCAACATAATCTTTTCAAATGTATCCATCTTCAAAAGTGAAACAAACTGTTAGGAATGGCTGTTTTCAGATCATATAGTCTACAAATCAACTGCAAAACTGTCTCAGCTCACACAAAACAATGCCATGATAATCCATAAAAACAGAAGTGAGTGTGGGCCGGCGAGTTAGCTCAGTGGTTCCGGCGCCTGTCTTGCAAGTGCAAGGACCCGGGTTGGATTCCCCAGTAACCACATCACAATACTGGGTGTGGAGACCCACACCCAGCAGCAACCAGTACCACATACCACAGTGCCGGGCGTGGTGACTCACGCCTGTAATCCCAGCACTTGGGAGGCAGAGGCAGGAGGATTGTGATGTGAGTTGAGGCTGAGCTGAGGGCCAGCCTGAACCACAAAGCGAGACCCTGTCTCAAAAAACCTAAAAACAACAACAACAACAACAACAACAACAACAAAAAAACCAGAAGTGAGTGGAGAACACTCAACACAATTGGAAGAGATGTAATCCATTCAATATTAAATCTACAGAGCAAGAGATTGGTACAGATTTCATGGAAAATGACCTACAACCCACCTTCCCGGGCCATTTGTATCCTTTCCCAGTCCTCTTTGACCTTAAAATCATTTGCCAGTGCTCAATCAGAACTAGCTTTTATTACCATAGAACCCAAGATAGGGCAGGATAAGATGAGATAAACTATTTCTCCAAATTTTCTATTTAATCAAATTTGTAAGAAGGTTCATAAGGAAATGTAGAGACATACTATAAGCTTTGGAGGTATACTGAGAATTATCATTAAAAATTAAATAAAATTTTCAACCTATTGAAACCCTTGTGTTTATGTTTTAGAATGAGCAACAAAAGCTGGGAATGAGCTGACCATAGCACTCAAGTCTGTAATCCCAGAACTCTGGTAGGCTGAGGCAAGAGGATTACACAGTTTGAGCCTACCTTGGACCACTCAGCATTTTAGTGAACCACTGCCTCAAAATAAAAATAAACAAAGTCTGAGGATCTGAAGGCCCTGGACTCAGTACTGAAAAGAAAAAAGAAAGTTTCAGGAAAAACACTTCTGTCAGAAGTACATAGAATAATTCTAAGACATCAATCTTCCACAAATATTTCCTGGATCAGACCCTGTCTCATGCTATAACCATCAAAGCTGTTTTAGGAAGTCAAGACTTGATGCCAAGAGTCTAAATGACTTGAGACTATTCCCCATCTCATTTTCAGCCCCTCCCAAACTCATCCCACATATCCCATGTGTTAAGGCACAGAAGCTGTGATCTAGGACCTCACGTCATGAGCAGATAGTACTGCCCGGGCTATCTACATCAACTGCTAGAAGCACATGAAGTCAATCACCAGCATTTTACACTGGACTAGTAGATGAAATGCCAGCAGAATCCATGTTTCTCCTGAGGAACTGAGACCTACAGACAAAAAGTCATATTCTGCCAAGAATAGATTGATGCTGAGGTTGTATATTTCTCAGACATCTCTGAGGGCTCCAAAAACTCAAATATACTGGAGTTACCACAGTTTTCCTGTTTTAGCTATCTGCACTTATGTTTATGTGTTATTTTGTTTTACAGTACTGAGAATTGGACCCAATGCCTGCTTGTGCTCCACCACAGAGTCACATCTCTGGTTCCTTGTACGTATGTATGTATGTATGTATGTATGTGTGTATGTATGGATGCATGTGCATACATATATATTTCTTGAGACAGGTTCTCATTAAGCTGTCCATCCAGGCTGGCCTCAAACTTGAGATCCATCTATCTCAGTCTTCTGAGTACTTGAGATTACAGGGTTGTGTCACAATGCCTGATTCTTGTGACTTCAGTTTGGGTGGACATTTCATTTCCCCCACATTGATGAGGATTTGACTCAGATGTGGAATGGTGATGATTATGAAAATAATCTCCTGGGCCAGAGAGTTAGCTCAATGATTCTGGCGCCTGTCTTGCAAGCGCAAGGACCTGGGTCCAGTCACCAGTAACCACATAACAATACTGGGTGTGGAGACTCACGCCCAGCAGCAACCAGTACCACATACCACAGTGACAGGCGTGGTGGCTCATGCCTGTAATCCCAGCGCTTGGGAGGCAGAGGCAGGAGGATGGCTGTGATGTGAGTTTGAGGCTGAGCTCAGGGCCAGTCTGAACCACAAAGTAAGACCCTGTCTCAAAAAATCTAAAAAAAAAAAAAAAAACAAAGAAGAAAATAATCTCCTGACCACATCCATCCAAGAGGTTAGCAACAAAGTGTGCCCCCAAAATTATTTTAGCAGTAGTTGAAAATAAAACAATATTTGGTTTATATTAGAATTTTTTAATGAATTTTGTGATTTTTAATTATTGAAATGTTTTGAGAAATAATTGTGTATGTACAGTAGAAAAGTAAGAGACAAATAGTGAAGGATGGTAGACTTCTGGATGCATAACTAATTTTTTAAATTAATACCTTTCAAATGCTCCCTCTCATGTCACAATGTCACAAGTTACATTTTCTGGGACATAAAATTTGAGGTGTAACTCACTATTCACATATCTCCCAGAGTCTTCTGAGAGCCTTTGTGAAAAGGTTCTTCAAACATTTTTCATTTTCTGCATGTGCAGCATGTCCCATATTAAAGCACAAATCTTGCCAAAATCTATGTAAAATTTTGGCAAATGCCATTAAATTTAGCCTCCAATTTTAATAATTTAGGTTGAAATTCTACTCTACTTTCAGTATAAATGGGACCATTCTCCCTAATTTAAGGGTTTCTTCATTGATTTTGATAGATTTCAAGAGTGGTGTTATATAAGTATGTGCTTATTTATACAGGTTTCTTGTATAAAAACAATGATTTATTCTGCATCTACTTATGGAAAACTAATATTTCTGAGAATATGCAAATATAAAAGTTTATAAGCCAGGAACCAAATAATTCAAGATAAATCTAAAATATTCATTTAAAATTTTAGCTAAGTTATCTTTGACAATTTGAATGAGTATATCTTAATAAAAACAGTTAAACTCTACTGGATGATTCTTTCTTCCCTCAAGCCATCCTTATTCGAGGTATCATTAAAATATTTTACTTGATTCACACAATTTTTTATGGATAAATAAATAGGCAAAAATCTTTTTTTGAGCTTTGTTTTGGGATGTTTGTTTCTTTATTTGTTAATACATGAGGTCTCCCTATGTTGCCCAGGCCTACCTCTAAATTCCTAGCCTTAAACAAACCTCTCAAATAATCTCAGATCTTGAATAGGTTATTCAAAGTCATATCAGTAGAAAACAGTAAACTCAGAATTGACCCAGAAATTACCTGTTTTTCTTTTCTTTAATTTTTTCTTGTTTTTACCAGTTTAATGTTCCATAGGTTCCAAGAATTCCTTCTGTTGTCACCTTTTCCTCTGGTGGTTTTGTGTGATCCTGCTGACCTCAAGAGACTCTCTTTCCTTTTCCACAAAAAAGAGGAGAACACTGTTCTCCTGACCTGTCTGATTTCCACAGAGGCCATGGCCTACACCTTCATATCTCAGGAGTTAAAAGCCTCCTCCTCTAAAAAACATCAATCAATCCCACTCAATTCTCTTAATTATCCACCAGGCCTTATGTAACCTACTTGTAACACTGTAATATGAATATGTTCTGACTTCACTTGTTTCACTTTAAAAATATTTTCTCCTGTCTTTACATGTGTAAGACAATAATTTCAGATCAGAATTCAGAACTTCTTTTACTTAGTCAAGATATGATTGACTTAATGATATACAGATCTCAAAATAGATTTTTTTTGAAAAGAATGAAAGAGAAATTTTCAAAGAGGCAGCCAAAACAGCAGAGTAGGAGGATATAATGAAGACTGGAAGGAATAGGTAGAGACACACAAATGAGAGATATTAGTGGTCTCAAAATGACAGATTTACAAAATATGCATCCCACAGTCTTAGTCTTCACTCCTCCAGAATCAGGAAGAACATTCTGGACAACTTAAATTCTGAGTACTACCCAGAGGAGGGATGGATCAGTCTCTTGAAACACATAAGATATTTGCTAAGCCTTCTTGAAGAAAGTATTCAACTGCAGACATCAGATGATTCAAATATTTTTACCCTAATCCTATTATCCATTAATGCACAGTCTGTGATAAATTGCTTGACTCCTCTCCACCCCCAACTCTCCATTTCCAATGCAAATCTTTGTGAAAGGGCCTACAATGAATCTATATCTATCCATCTATCTATCTATTTATCTATCTATCATCTAGACAGATATACATACATACATAATACATACATACATACCTTGAAGGCCACGTACAGTGACACACACTAAATTCTACAAAGTGATCCATACCAGGGACTAGAGCTCTGTTCAGTGCCATTGCTCACCCTCTTCCACATGGTGGCAGTACACAAGGATGCAGCTGGGGATGCTGCCTGCTGGGCAGTAGGCACCTGCTAATGTACAGGTGCCTTCCTATGCCTCACATAGAGTATGGAAGACAATTTCATTTCTAAAATACTAGGCTACAATGGATGCCTCTAAATAGATTCCAAGGTTTGAATGGCACAATAATCTCAATCCCGTAAATAGCCAGCTCTCCTTACCAGCCATTCTGGATACCATGAGGCAGGAACAACTTTTTATTTTTTTGTTCAAATCTTTATTGGTACATTATGAATACACATCATCATCGCATTCAGAGTTTGTACTAGAATATGACACGACTTGATTTTCATTTTTCCTTCCCCCACCCACATTGCAACTGCCAACCCCTATATACATAAGCTTTTTTTTCTTTATTATTACTATCACATTCTTTTTCCCCTTGTTACTTACCCCCTACTCTTATGTCTACCATTTCTGCACAATCCTATCAAGTTTTCCTCAAAGACTCTGAGCTACTTGTGTTTAAGCCTGACTAGACTTCTCCAAGGCAGTCGTGCTACTAGTCTTCCTTTTGTTGGAAATCTCAAATTAATGATATTAAGGGGAGTAATTCTGGAATTTCTTTTGACTATGTTAAATGTTCTGATGAAAACTAAAGAAGTTTTAAGGACACAGTACTGGAGAACTTACTGTAGACTAGAGCAGCAGCATGATGCTTTCTGAGGAAATGGCATAAAATTTGAGATCTTAAGGATGAAGAAGAATTACGGGGAAAATTTCAGGAAAAGACTCTTGAGTAGACAGGATCTATGTATGTTTGAGGAGCTACATAAAAGGTTTTCAGGAAAACAACAAGGCAATGATTAGTTCAGCCTGGAAGCGTGGACCATATGAAGTGTGGATCATATGATCTCTAAGACACTTCCACATTACTTACTTTAGGAGTCAAATCCAACTGGCAAATTCATTGAAATATTTTTCAATGAAAATGTAGGAGTAACAGAACTGAGACTTGTATTATAGAGATTGTGGGGGTTCTCTGAGCCCTCATTATCAGTCTTCTATGTACCTGATCCTGTGGGATACCAGTGTTTCCACAAGTCACCTCTCAGTTGCAGACACAGGTGTTGTATTTCCTGTGGCCCATGTGCCCCACCCTTCCTAAAAGACACAGAGCCTTGCGAGTCAGAGCTAATGCGTCTGGTGTGAGTCAGGTCTTCACTGCCACCCTGGAATTAATACAGGTGGGTATTAAAGATAGAGATGGGTAATTCAAGTTTAAAATTAACTGTGGGACATAATGATAGGATTATGTTTATTATTACAACTGCTCATATTTTTGGGAAACAAATATTTCAGGGGAAAAATAGTTAGATGAAAATGAGTGGTTAGATGCCCAAGATGAAGTTAAATAATTTTGAAAAGTTATTAGATAGAAGGGATAGGTAAAAGGAAGAGGCTCTGTTATTTAGAACTTAGGATCTTGTGAAGTTTATCTTTTGTTTTTTAATATTCATCTATAAATCTATTTACCATGAGCAGGGTTTGTTTTCCCCCTCTGGGAAGTCCTATATAAACAGAAAAATTCTAGTGATTTCATTTCCTATGCATTTCAGTTCCTTTCATGGATCACACCAGAGGACGATTAAATGGCTTTCCTATATTGTTGGTTAAATTTGACTCTTCCCACAAAGTGGTGTTGATTCTCATGGGAACTTCTGGACATGTTATAAGAGCAAAACGGATCACAGACAATCATTTGAGGCTCTACTGAAAGTACATTTGACAGAATACTTTACTCACCATTTTTGTTGAAGCTATTCCCTATTATATAAGAATCCAAGATCTAAGCAAGTAGAACTCTGCTTTGTTGGTCTTATTTAATCTCCATCAAGACAAAATTTATGGAACATTTTCTACTCAAAAAAATATTTTGTACACAGACAGAGACTAGGATGTTTTATTAGAATTCATCTCTACTGACATTTAAGGAATTTGAGCCAGTCTACCTGGTGCAGAATAGAATGGAACTTGGAAAGAGAAATTATCACAACTGCATCTTTCCATGGACAGCAGAAATTATCATTCTAAAAAATGGAACAATGTGAATTTTAATGACTTAGCTGATTTAATATCATTTTGCTCCAAACAGGCATGTTAGGATATAGCTGGAGATAAGTTTTAAAACATAAATTGCATGTACATTTGTGACTTTCATTTGATCACAAAAGCTTTAAATTCTTTAAGTGGAACATTGCACATTACTGTATTTCTAATACTAATACTACCTGGTAAAACAGTGGTACATTTTTCCATTTTTCCAGCACCACAACTCCAGTGGATGCCAATATAATCACTTACCTAGGATGCAGAAATATCTGTGACAGTTCTTCTGAGTTCCACTCCAGATCTCTGTATATTCAGAAACCAGATATCTAAAAGACAAAAAGATCATGATTTAAAGACTTCAGCTACTTCCCACCTCACTCAAAATAAAGCACACTCCTTCACCCTAGTTTAGCACATCCTCTGTGAGAAAGACTACTGTTTGCTCTCATTTGTCAGCTTCCTACAAAATCCCCCCAAAAGTTATTTTGCTCTCAGTTTCCAATTATTCTGATTCCATATTCATGTTTAAACTCTCTAGTAAGCTTTCATTTCTAACACATCTATGAGAATGCATTTATCAAAATCAACAATGGCCTATTAATGAAAACCAGTGACCAATTCTCTGCTCTTGACAGAGTTGATAGCTTCTTCCTCTTTGACATTATTTTTACCCACTTGGTTTTTAGGGAAATATTCTTTATATCTTACTAATTGCTTCTCTTCATCCAGGCTTTGTAATGACTCAGAAAAGCAACTGCTGGTCACCTTCTTTATTAAATTTTTCCCCTAAGATCATCTCATTACATCAGTACATTTTAAATATTTTCAATAAGCCAGTGACTAAATGTCCATCCACTGACATCCTTAGCATCAGTCCAGCCAGCCTGATTCCATTGTTTTGATTCCAAGTCACTGTGTGGCTTAGATTCTCAACTAGTGAGTTACTGACAAATAACTAACAATGGACCACTCCAGACTTCAGAGCATCTGTTAATTCTCATGGACCTATAGGCTGTTGAGGATTTGATGACCTCTAGGGGGCTCAGTGAACAGCTCTGTTGCAAATCACAGAACTGGCTGTGCTTTGGTGGGACCCAGTCTGCCTTCTTTCCCTGCTTTTACTTGGAGATCAGGGAGACAATGCAACAGCTATGCAGATAAACATCTTCTCATCAGGATAATAAAATCATAAAAGGCTAGGTGCAACCTGGGAGTATAAATCAGTCATTTATTTTGGTCTCATCTCTAATGACTAATCGTGAAGCCATCCATGCTGCCATGACTGTATCAGGAGAAGGAACACTCTGGTACTGCCACAGACACTGGAAAGATCCGTGACTCGCATTGGGATACTCCCAACCCGCTCCTTCCAATCCTCTAGCTGTAGCTTTTCTCATCAAAATAGTGTAGTTGTTGAGATGGCTCACAGTCATCTTAAGACACTTTTTTTCACATTCCATTTTAAAAACCTTAAAAATATATTCAGAATCTGATAGAGATCCATTATCTGTACTTTTATCTTCATGATCCACCAAAATGTCCTCTGACTGAGTCTCTCCTTATGTTAGCATATCTCCCAGCCACCAACTCCTTCCCTACCCACTCTGTACATCTCAAACCCACCCACAAGATGGCATCGCATTTCATCCAACCTGAAGTCCTGACAAAGGCTTACCAAGTCTCACATTATACTACCCTTTCCATTTTTTAGATTGTTCTCCCCAGCTCACTCACCTCACTCAATCTGGTCCAAAGGAACACTTTTCTTGAGCCTCTCTGATCAAGTCAAACCAAGTGCTACCTTATGGCTTTTAACTACTCCTGACTAGGGCTGGTAACTCTTTCCCCAGATTCTCATGTGGTGAACTTCTCTAACCCCTTCAATACTCTGATTAAACAACATTTGCTCTACAGGGTCAACCTTGATTTCATAATTTTAATTGTAGCCCACTCACAGCTGCATTCTTTCATTCCCCATATTTTTTTTCATTATACTGCTCAGTAAATATTCAACATAACTAAATTAGAGGGAAAAATGATTCAGTGGTGTTTCCAAACACCTTGAATAGTGCCAAAAATCCAGGAGGTTACAGAACTGTTTTGTCATTTTCCTCTCCTTACATCAAGTCCATTTTTGCCTCACTGTCCCAGAATACTCTGGAATCTTATTTGCCTAAATAATCATCCCACCTTCTCTTTCCCAGCACTCAAATCTCTGCCCACATACCATTTGCAAGAGTAAGCTGCCTGTTGCTTGCTCTTTGCCCCATTTTCCTGCTTTGTTTTATACATCATATTGCCACACTTTAAAAAAAACCTTATTTGTTTACTTGTCCTACTAGGATGAAAGCTCCATGAGAATGTGGACTGTGTGCATCTTGTTCACCATTCTATTTTCGATTGTCTTAAGGCAGTGACAAGTACATCTGTAGGACCTAAAAAAGTATTTGCCAAATAAATAGAGATCCTCCCCAAAAATGAGGCCAACCAAATCTTGTCAAGACTAATATGGAAGAAAAATGGTAATTGCACTGAAGGGAGGGCAGGCTTTCAGAAATTAAAAAAAGGAACATGAGTTTTGTAGTTAAACAGAATGTTCCCAAGTTCAGTCATTCTTAAAAGCTACAGGAGAGTCCCCTGCTCCTCCAAGATAAACACACCTGAAAAGTATGTTAAGAAGAAAACAAAAAAACAAACAAACAAACAAAACAAACAAACAAACAAACAAACAAAAAGCCCAAGCTCCTGGTGCTCATTTTAGGTTGACTAATTTCCTCAGTAAGAAAACACACATAAAATGAACAGCAAGTTATTTGATGTTTCAAATAACTGTGTGCAAGCTGAAAGAACTGGGAACCAGTTGATACAAAATCCTAGAAGGTGAGGGTAAAGATTGGGAGACTGTAGACCAATTACCAGACCATCTTGTGGAAAATGACTTCTCCAAAAGCAGGAAAAAAAAATAAACAACAAATAAAACCTATGTCCTACAACTATCCTACCCATAGCTTAAATGTCCAAGAAGACAAGAAAAGAGAGCAATAATTTTCTGAGAATGTTAAGGATGTTTTTGATGTAAATTAATAATGTATTATATATTTCAAATTATATATATATATATAATATTATATTATATATAGAAGAAAAGATTTTGAAATATTTACCAGAAGAAATAATGAGTATGGAGCCAAATGATTTAAAAGTATTTAAATATAATGTAATATGTAAACATATTAAAACGTCACTTAGTACCCCTTTAACATATACATTGTTTTCATATTTAATTTTTCACATTTCACATTTAAATTTTAATTTTATAGTAGTTTAAGTTATAAGTATTAAAAATTAACATGTAGCTAGTTATTCTATAATTATTAATACTCTGCTATAAATACTTTATTACCAATTTGCAGAATCCTCTGAGGGTAAATCTACTCTTACCTTAGAGTTGAACACAAACAAAGATAGTTTGGGCAACTTGTCTGACAGACATTAAGTTTAAATGCAGAGTTTTCCTCCAGAATGTAAATCTTAATCTCTGTAATAAATGTTTCTTAAAGAATAAAGTGAGTTTCTTGAGGGTTCTCAATACATCAAGTAGAGTCCTAAAAATTATTATTAGCTTCTAACAGTACATAAAGGGGAGGGAAGAGAGTGAGATTAAAAATAGAACTAAGATGTGTCATGTAGCTGTACCAACTCACCACAAGGAAGGCGATCATTGTGTACTTACCATAAACATGGGCTAGTAGAAAGAAAAGAAAAAGGAAAGGAGGGAAGAAAGAACAAAAGAAAGAAATAGAGAATGAAAGAAAGAAACAAAGGAAGAGAGATAGCAAAAGAATTATTCCTTTAGCTTGAGTAATGGAATGTCAGACTATTCTGCAACACTAAACCAGGAAAGATGAAGAGGGAAGCTATGCCTGCCCCATTCTTTATTGGATTTGCACCAATATTATAAAGTCTACCTAATAATCCCGAGTTACTGAATGTTTATGTGCATACTCTTTGATTACCTGACAAAGTGTGTGTTAGGCTTCTGGTTATTCACTCAGCAAAAGGAAGGGAAAACACACAAGTCAACTTTGAAATCTGCAAGGCATCTGAGTCTTATCTTTTTACTAAACAATAAATTGTTTTTACAAAACAGAAAAAGTCCAGTCATCCAGTCTTCTTAAAACACACTAGTTTAATAAGATATACAATTATAGATTTTTAAAAAAAGAATACATAGGACCAAAAGTAGCAGCTACGGAGCATGCTCATTTAATTTCATCAGATAAAAGCACTGAATTTCAAGAAACATTTTCTTGTGGCCTGAGAGAATGCTATTTCTGTGTATGGAGGTCTCCATGTTTGGCACATAAACCTAAAAAGATGCTTTTATGGTATGGGAATAAGTGTGGACCAGTGGGGTTTATGAACTATGCATTAGTCTCAAGTTGACAATTTATGGTCAGTGACATACTTCTGTATGATTCTCTTTACAAACTAAAGGTTGTCATTTAATTTCCCTTGTATGAATTCTGTGCTGAACATAGAAATGGTTCTTTTCAAATATACACCACCAGAACAAAACCACTGCCTCTGACATGGCATTTTCATATTTTCAATACTCTTTGCATTGCTAAACTACATGACCAAACCTGGAGGCCACTGTAAGGAAGATGGGACACGTAAGAAACAATAAAATTATCTAATAATTGACCCACTAGTTTCACACACTGTAAATATTGCCGGATTTGCTCTGCTTCACAAAAACAAATCTTTCAGATTAGTGTTGAATCAATAAAGTATACATAGTTCAATTCAATTCAAGAATAACAATATTTTAGTATTTGAGATTACAGTAAAAGAAGTAAAAGACTCAATGGATGTCATGTATGGACACATACCTGCACATATGCACACACATAACACACATATCTTGGAAGAGAGTATAATCTTTAACATCTAAAGGTAATGCATTTAAATGTTAAAAATACTAAATATATATTTCATTAAAAACTACATTTGTCTTTAATTTTGCTTATCTCTGATCCAACTTATTAACATATCACGATACATTATGAATGTCATAGATTGTAGCCATTCAAGGCACCAGTTATATGGAAGGAGAAACATATTAACTTTCAGTGGCTCATTTAATTTCATCACTACAGGATAATTATTAAATCCATTTTTCAAGCTGCCTAAGATTCATACAAACTGGATAAAATTTTCCTATACTATAGCCCCCAAAACAGCATACACCTAAGGACTGAGTTACAGAATTGAAATTGGTCCTGATGTGATTTTTCTACATTATCTTCAGGGACAAAGTACTACCACAAAGCAGATGGCTGGGAGACATAAAATATTTCCAAATTGAGATGGACTACAGATGCCTTAACATAGGAAATAAGAAGTTATTAGGAATAAGAATCAAATAAATCAAGTCATGTGTGAGTAAAAGTGGAATCAATTGAAAGACTTCCCTTGAAACTCTGCTTCTGTAATGTGGAATTTGAAAGTTGAGTTTTATTGTATAGCGATGGACTAGCAGGTTTTAGAAGTAGAAAGCACTACATAGTGAAGACACAGAGACCAGAAACCATGAGATGCATTTGAGAGGAGACACCCCACCTTGTCTGAGTAGAGCAGGAAGTTGTGTTAGGACAATATCACAAAGGCCAGAATTGAGGCTGACAGGCCTGTGACAAAGCGAGGTAGGGAGCCAGCCATGCCCTGGAGGTGGAAATTCAGACTGAGAAAACCTCTTGGCCAAATTACTTCAGCTTTCTAATCTCCAAATATTGTCATACTGTACTGAAAAAAGAGAATGACCACACTGTTTAGCCTATCTTGTAAGGAAAAAAAAATAAACTATTTGTCCAGTGCTCAGGAAGAATTTCAAACCCTCAGAAAATGTTCAACAAATGTGACTGAAATTGCATGTCACATTTAATGGTTGGCAGAATTAATTTATACCAAAAACCAATTTTTGCTTTCAATATTTTTCATAATAATTAAATTGAGGGTAAAACAAAGGAACCACAAAAGCTAAAGTATTGAGGATGTTCCATCATTATTTCTGATTGTTTTCAATTTGTCTACCCCTTCCTAGCCACTTTCTAACTCTCGGTAAACTTGAACAAATTAAAAGCTCCACCTCACCTTGTTGCTCTTAAGGTTTTGTATGATTATTTTTAGGCCCCTAAATGACAAAGCCTTCACTCTCAGCTCTGATGGCTTAATGTGAGCTCAAGGAGTAAAGAGCTATGCAGTGTGTCATAGCAAGTGTTTCCCGGCTAGCAAAGACCAATTGTACCTTAAACTCCCTCCTAGGGTTCCGATCACTGTGGTATGATGAATGTGTGGACTGCTTTACTAAGAAATGCTTAACAGTGATTTATTTCTGGGTGAAACAGAATGCCACCAGAACTAATTTGATGAAGTAACATGAGAACAGAGATTTTACTTGTGGGTCAAAAGCGATCTTTGGCCTTCTGCTATGTTATTTACCAATGATAAAAGAGACTGGGAGGTTGAAAACTACTATCTTCAGGAGAACTTTATGAATAAGTGCAGAGCGCCAGAGATAAGCTGCTCCATGCACAGCTATTCTCCTGAGACACACACCAAACTGTTTTAACAAGCATTGCTCTCCTGAGGGAGGAGGATGCAATCATTTACAAAAGCCTCAGCATGGTATCTGATCATACCTGCACACAGATTCTACTTACATAAGTATAATAAATCTGGTGCATATAAGGTGGCTCCAGCATTGGAAAATCCTCTCCAGGGAAAAGACACATGGGTTTTTCTTTTTTCTTTCTTTCTTTTTTTTTTTATGGTACACATTTGCAGTTTATAATGTTTACCTTCTTTGTGAAGAGCTGGTACTTTTTTAGCAAGAGACTATCATATCAAATGAAAAGCGGTCTGGCTTTAATACCCACAATTCTAATATTTTATTTACCTCATTGAAATGAAATAATGGTTTCAGTTCAGTAACTGAAGACTTGCTATGTGCCAAACAACACTTTATATTCAGGTGACCAACTCTAAGTTTAAAATAATATTAACAAATCCAAGCACAGTTGGCATATGCCTATAAATCTGGCACTCAAGAGACTGAGGCAAGAAAGATTGGGAGCGAGAGGTCAATCTAGGCTACACAGAAAGTTGAGACCAATCTGAACTACACTGCCAAATCTTTGTTTTAAAAAATAAAATCCATAACATGAAAATCTGGGGCCAGAAGGAGGAGTATACCACAAACCAGATCTCAACCACCCAGGCAGAGATGAAATACATACTGGAAGAAGGCAAATTCCACACATACCCTAAAAATCATCCTTTGCCCCAACCTGAACTCCTTGACCTTTGTGCCCAGCCGAGGCTGATGAATTTTTTACAGTAAGAACAATTCCTCAGTCAGGTGCCTAACTTTCCCTTACAGAATATCTTGAAAAGCTAGAAAGTCTTAGACTTATAACATAAGATGCCACAAATTTTAGTGAATTATCATGTGTGTGTGTGAAAGTTTCCAGGTAAGAAAGTAAAAATATTTTAATGATCTAGAAGTGGTAGAATAATTTTAAGGCAGAAAGGTAGAATACCAGAGTGTGGAAAAATCCCAGAGCTACCGTCAAGCAAACATCACAGGTCACAGTAAAATCATGTACTCCATAGTAATTGCTTCAATTATAGCTGCTACACTTGTATAAATCTTGAAGGCCTAAGAGATATCATTTCCCTTTCACACCCTCTAACTTTCTTCCCATACTTGCTGTAGAAAGAAACTGAGCTTTGTTCACATTTAATACTATTTCATGTTTTTAGTTCCAAATACAAGTTGAGTATTTCTCACACATAGAAAAATTACTTAGGAGTGTTTCAGATTTTGGAGTTCATAGAAGTTTTGTAGTACTTGCATAGAATTTTCAGTTGGACGTAAACAGCAAAATCTGATACACTTCAAAATACAAAATATTTTGAGCATCCTATTGGTCTTTAAAAACTTTTAGTTTTTAGAGTATTGTGGATTTCAGGCTTTCTGGTTAAGGATGCTAGGCTTATACTTCTGTAACCCAAAAGAGAGAGCTCAGAACCACTATTTTCCCTGTCATAATTTGCTGTTGCAGTTCAACACATATACCAAAGAAATCTTAAAAAATAACCAAAACATTAGGTGTAAGTTAATTTTACCAAACTGCATAACTCATGAAAATTAGCACCTTACCTTTAATAGCTTATCATAATAAAAAAGAGCTGAGGCTCTTTTTTGGATGATGTACCACATAAGTCTAATTATCTGTTCTATTATAGCTGCTGAACCTCGGGCAATCACTTATGTTCAAACTCACTTTCTTCATCTCTAAATTAAGATTAATAATAGCTTATACATTTTCTGATTAGATAAGTGAGTGTAAATAAAGAACAAGGTGCAACACCTGGCCCATAACACTCACTTAATAAATCTTTGCTGTTAATAAATTGAGAAAATGATATTGTAAAAGGAGTAAGAATTTAGCTACTGAAAACTTCTCTAAAGATTTTCATGTCCTCCTAAAAATTACTACAAAAACTAAACAAGATGATGAATACTACAGAACTTAACATAATTTGGCACTTACATTATGCAAAACCAAATCTGACAAACTATTGGTTTTACTTTTATGGTTCAGATTTTTTACCCTCTCCCTAAAGGCCCAGGTGTTCAGAGGTATGGCTCTGGAATGTGATTGGCACATAAGAGGTACTAGGGTCACCAGTGCATTAAACCATAGATGAGTTCGGAGCAGAATGTGCTGTCAGTAGGCAGGCCCAGGTGGAGGATGTAGGTCACTGGAAGCATGACCTAGAAGGCTGTATTCTTGTCCATGGCCCCTTTTGCTCTCTGAATCTTTCTCTTTTCTGGATCTGGGAAGCTTGAGGTCGACAGCTTTTCTCTGCTACGCTTTTTTGCCATGATGTTCTTTCACAGAGCAAGCCAACCATGGAAAAAACTACTGAAACTGAATCAAAATCAATCTCTTGAGGTTTATTTTTCTTCCAAGCAAAGGTAAAGTTGACTATTCTAACCTCACTAGTCACCAAAATATTTGTGAAGGTAACAACCAAATGCATACATAAAAGACAAATAGAATTATTTAATAAATTAATTTGAATAATTAATGGTTAATTAATCAATGGTTAATTCCGACTTACAAAGAACATTAGAAATGTTTTTAAAAGAACAGTCTAAAATGAACACAAGCCAAAAACCATGGAATGGTTTAAAAGCCTGTACTGCTGCAATGAACCACCAATGGTGCACTGAGTGACCTCTAGCAAAACTGCTTATGCACTAAAGACATAAAATATAATAGACATTTGAATCCAGTCACTATGGAAAAAAAAAATAGGGCTTCAGACCTTTATTTTGTTTCTTTAGAGGAGAACAGATGTATAGTTTCATTGCTTCATAGTCGTAAAACACAGAACTCATTCACAAGACCTGAAACTCATTCTCTCCAAAGATCACACTTCATTTTTGCAAAGTACTTCACCTCCCATGCTACCTGCTCCCTACCTGTATTATTCTTCCATCACTTGCACTAGTTTCTGCACTGATAAAGAAGGGAACATGTAAGGCAGAAGTGAGTGACTGGAAATATCAAAAGACTGGAACACAAAGAATCTTATTTTCAAGTAAAAAAAACAAAAATGATAGCATATTTTGGAGCTGTTTAAAAATACCTTTGCAAAAACATTATTTATGGTAATCATATGTAGAGACAGATGGTTCTACAGATACTAGAAAAATATGGAAGCATCCATATTGTTTTTAATCCTTTGCTATTGTAGCCAGTCAAAATAACCCTATGGTAAACCAAAGCCAAGTCCATCAGGTTTATAGGTGAACAGAAAATGCATCTTTTAATCAAGAATATTACTTCTAATATACTAAAGTGAATATGAGCTGCATTAGGATGAAAAATATATAATGATGTCACCAGGGGCCATACAACTAGCAAATTTCACACCATAGCGGGACACTCAGCTCCTGATTAAGCCAACTGATGGTAAATTAGAGCATTTCAATTTTCAGTGTTAAAGTATGATTCATAAACATAAGCATCTGCCAAAGGCTTGAAGCTTGTGGTAGGCAACCTCAAAAACTTGAAAAGTATTTCAGAGTGAGAATATGTCTATGTGAACAGCAGGATAGTATAATTCTGCTACAATAAACCTGGTAAGAATGAATGTATGATCAGTTTGAGTTTCTGGGAGCTATATAATTTTAGAATATGAGTTAAAGATTAATGTCAAAGGTCTTAATGAACATTTTATGGGATTTTCAACCTTATACTCATTTACTATTACAATTGTAACAAGTTATCACTAATGAAATTATATAAAACAATATGCATTTATTTTCTTAAGTCCTGGGAGTCAAATGCCCAAAGTAAAACTCACAGACCTAAAACTCAACTATAGCAGGTGTTGTGGTTCCTACCTGAGGGTCCATTTATCACTTTTCCAGTTTCTACAGACCACCCTCATTCTTTTTTTTTTTTAATAATCTTTATTGGTACATTAAATATACACATCATGATTGCACTTAATAATGGGGGTTTGTACCAGTATAAGACACAACTTAATTATCATTTTTTTCCCATAGCCCTACCCACCCTACCACCCCCCCATATACATAAAATTTGTTTCCTTACTTTTTTGTTACAATCTCAACATTGTCCCCTTTCACCTTATTTTACATTGAGCATTTTCTATTTCACAATATATAACATACAATGCTAGGACTCATTTACATCTTCATTTTCTCATACCAGAGAAAAGATGCGA
>PVIR01007844.1:0-59180 GCA_004026965.1 Petromus typicus | reverse complement strand
TACGCAGCCCAGGCCAGGCTCCAACTCACAGCAATCTTCCTGCTTCTGCCTCCCGAGTGCTATGATTACAAATATGAGCCACCACACCCAGCATTGTGGTAAGTGGTACCAATGGCTTGTGGGAGTGAGTCACCACGCCTAGCACTGTTGTATGTGGTTACCAGGGATCAAACCCAGGCCCTTGAGCTTGGAAGGCAGGCACAGGAACCACTGAGTTAAATCCCCAGCCCTGATATCCTCATTTTTGACCACTGTGTCTTGCTGAATCAAAGCAATCAAATTTGAACTAAGTTCAATATCACTTTCTTCAAGGATCAGTTCACTTTTCTGGACTTGAGATACTGAGCAACCAAACCCAGCCCTCATCCAAACCCAGCTAATGTATTTTCACTCAGGAAATTCCAGATGTTGACAAGAGACCCATTATCCTGAAGTGACAGACAAGGAAGTGAGCATACACAGATCTCAACTTGTAATGAAAGCCCAGGGGAATACTTCTGATCATTTCTCATACATGACTACAGATTGGGCAAACGGCCAGCTCCTTTCTGCTTCTACACCATTTGTCAATCCGGACCCTGTTCTTCTTTCCAAGGAGACTGAGCTCTACACTGGTGGCTGAAGTCCCTCCTTAAGGTTCCTCTAGGGCCTGTCACATAAACTGTTCATCCATTCAGACTGATGCTGACATTTTCTGGAATGTCAACAGTGACTGCTGATAATGGTCTTCATTCTCTTCAGCAATGCAGCAAGGATCTGTCATTGGAATTTTAATGAGATTGCACTGGATCTATATATTGCTTTTAGTAGTGTGGCCATTTTAACATATTCTGCTTACCCATGAATACATGGGTCTTTCTACCCTTATATTCTCCAACTTCTTTGGTGTTTTGTAATTTTCACTATAGAGGCCTTTTACTTCCTTGGGTAGGTTAATACCTAGCTGTTTTGTTTTGTTTTGGTTTGATTAAGCTAATGTGAATGGAATTGCTTTCCTAATTTCTTTCCCAGTTCATTACTGGTAAAGGAGTACTAATTAATGCTGATCTTGAATATTGAAAGACCAACTTCTTACTTAACATATTTCTTTCCTGTGTGAATTGTTTTGCGATCTACATGTTATGGTTTGTGTTTAAGATGTCCCCCCAAAATTTCATGTGGTCATAAGTGGGGCTTTTTCAGAGGTGGCTGGATCTAGAATTGATTCATAGTGCTGTTAGGATCAAGGGCACTAGGCTACACACCCTAAATAGCCTAGATAAGATACATAAGGCAGAACAAGCTGTAGTCTTCCCTTGCTTGCTTTGTATCTTTTACCTGCCATGAGCAGTTTCTTCTTTGCAATGCCCCTCTGCCATGCCATTCTGCCTTGGAACTAGCCAACTATGGACTAAAATCTCTACCAACTATGAGCCAAAACAAACCTTTCCCCCTCTAACTTTGGGTGTTAGGTATTTTGTCTCAACAACAAGAAAATAACTAAAATAGAGTGTGTTATGGCTTGTATCTAGATGGTCCCTCAAACCCTCATATGATTATAGATGGGGCTTATTCACAGATGGCTGAATTTAGAGTATATGACACTGGGATTAAAGGTACGTGCTTGCTGAATCAGTCCATTGATTGGTTTGTTACCCCTCAAATCACAATAGCCTAGATAGAATACAAAAGGGACAGAAAGAAGCTGCTGAGGCCATTTGTTTGCTTGCTTTTCTATGTTCTAACTGCCATGAACTGTTGTTTCTCCTATGATGCCTGTCTGCCTGCCATGTGCCACTCTGCCTCAGAGCCAGCCAATTATGGACTGAACCTCCTACAAACTGTGAGCTAAGTAAATCCTTTCTTCCTTGTAAGTGTTAGGTATTTTTTCTCAACAATAAGAAAAATAACAAAGACAAAGCATTTATTCATTTTATAATTTAAAAGAACATTAAAATAGATCATTGTTTATATATACATACATTTTTTTTTCAGTTTATTTGAGACAAGGTCTCACTTTGTAGTTTAGACAGGCCTTGAACTCTCGCAATCTTCCTGCCTCTGCCTCCTGAGTGATGGGATTACAGATGTGAGCCACCAAGCCCACATTATAGTATGCAGTACCAGGGATGAACTCTGGGCCTTGTGCTTGCTAAGCAGGTGCCAGAACCACTGAGCTAAATCCCCAGCCCCTGTTTTAAAGTATATTAAAGCAATAACTTAGCCTCTGCCACATGGGGCTGCCAATATTAGAGAACCATCAGCAGCCAGGTATGGTGGCACATGCCTGTAATCCCAGCATCTGGGAGGTTGAGGGAGAAAGGACTGCCATAAATTTGAGGCCAGCCTTAACTAACAGCAAGACCCTGTCTCAAAAAATACAGAATCATTTAAGAAACTGAACTTGGTAGAATTCTCCTCTCCAATATGCCCCAAATTTTCTGTCCCACATTTGTGGTTAATTTAGATTTCTAAATATAATCAGTGAGAAAATTTTATTACAGCACTGTTTTTGACCCTTTCCTCATCACTGACACACAATGTCAAAACTTGCACTTAAAGGAGAGGTTTATTTTGGCCCAGTGTATGGAGATTTCATTCCATAGTCCAGTGGCTCCAAAGCAGAACATCATTATAGACATGAAAATCTGCAGACATGGCATCACAGAAAAAGAGTTGCTCTTTTAGGAAATAAGAGCAATTTCCTAAAATTGCTTTTAGGAAAGCAATTCCATTCACATTAGCTTAATCAAACCAAAACAAAACAAAACAGCTAGGTATCAACCTACCCAAGGAAGTAAAAGGCCTCTATAGTGAGGCCTTATAGTTTGCTTTTTTGTCCAGAAAGCAGCAATGAAGAGAGGAGCTGGACAGGAGGATAAATCTTTCCAGCCACACGCTCACTGACCTGCCTCTTGAGACTTGACCCTATATTCTACCAGCAAGTGGATCTAAACCACCATAACTCCACCCTCACCTTCCAAAAGCCCAGTTTGGAGTTTGTCAGGCTTTGGTCCATCTCTAAGAGTTGACACATCCTAACAGTTCCAGCAATGCTGAAAAGTCTAACTCCCAAGTCTCCTCTGAAGCTAAAAGGAAACTCTGAGCCCTTATAAAAATCAAAAATAATGACAAACTCTTACCAACATATGATGGCACAGGATAAACATTCCCATTCCAAAAAGGAAGAACAGGGATGTAGAAAGGAATAGGATGAAACTAGAACCAAAATCCACCAAAGCAAACATTAAACCTTGTAGTTCCACATTTAGCATCTGAGACAAAGATGCAAGTTCCAAATGGTTTGGCTGGTCTCACCTTTATAGTGCTGCAGTTGGCCACAGCTCTCATGGCCTCTCTCTTTGATTGGCTCTGCTCACTCCTGCAACTTTCATGAGATGTTCCTTGTTGCTGGCTTCAACCTTTTCAGATCTCCACTGTACTTTCAGCTCCACACTCTACTCTTTCAGAGGCCCAATGCCTGACCTCTCAGGCCTTCATCTGAAATCTTGGTAGAATCCACCATGACCAGATAATATTTGCATTCTACTTCTCTGCAAAACCAGCATCATGCACATGCTACCAAAATAATCTACCAACATGAGCAGTAGACAGATTTCCTTGAATCTCAGTTGCCGAGCCCCCAGTACCTTTACTTCGATGACAACACTATGAATGCAGGCTGTTCTTGAGCAGTGTCCTGGAGCTCTCTTCTCAAGGCAAAGTCTATTACTCTTACAGTTTCGATCCTTCAAAGAGTAACGCCTTACTGAATCCTGACATGTTCTCAAGATGTTTCTCCTATTCTACTAACTAAAAGTACTTGTCTTCTTTTTAATGCTAATCTTTGCCAAAATCAAGCTCACTTCTGCTCCAACTCTGTTGACCCTTCCTTTATGAGGAAAATGAAACTTTTATAATTGGCTTTTGCTTCCAATTTTCCATACAAACCTAGCTAAAAGTTGCAAGCAGTATTGCTGCTACAACCTGGACATCAGACTGCCTTGAAATTTCTTCCTCATCTAGATTAGTCCACCACTATTAGTCTCCTACAAAATCTCAAGAAATAAGCAAAACATGGACAGTCTGCCAGAGCACAGCACACAGCCTGGCGTCCACCTGCCAATGGAGTCCTTGTTCCCAATTGAAATGCCTTCAGCCTAATCTTCTCCATCTGCTTTTTTATCAGCACTCATTTTTCCCAACTTCTGACAGAATCTCTCACCAAACTTGGCTTACATCATTCTAGGGCAGTTGGGCAAAACACTACTCCTATATCTTATATTACAAGTTGTTTTGTACTTTATTCATTTTGGGGCCTCTCACTGTGGCACAAAATAAATACTCAGTAAATGAACTGAATTAATGAAGTAATTAAAGTCACAATCTTAAAAGAATTGGAAAGCAGTGAATTATTAAATCCAATCTTCTACCAAACAGTTTCTTCCTTTCCATATTTTGTCCATTTTTAGAGGCAAGGAACTCAGGAAACTATGAGACAATGCTTTGTAACTGTGAAACAGTTCCAAACCCCGACTCTATTCCTTCTTCCCACTTCAAGCCAAAATGGGCTGTACATACCCATGAGTCTAATATATGATTCATAAGGAGGTGTGGAAAGAAAACTAGGCACTTTATATTAAATTTTTCAAATTTCAGATTTTAAAATTGTACTAATATTTTTAAAAGGCACTAGCACTCTCATTCTGGCCAAACATCAGACTGATGTGAAGAGAAAACCAGCAGCCCCACAACAGAGAAGAGTTAAAAGGGTTGACCTCAGTTGGACATTCCATTTCAGCACAATTAAACTTCAGCACACATCCTATATAATAAAAACAAACCTTTAAACAGTGAAATCTTTGTAAAGACAGTAACAATAATTTTTCAGTTTCCTGGTTTCTCTTATGACCAAATATTCGCAAGTCAAGTTTAGAGATAAGCAATTTCCTTTTATACAGGGTACAGCTATAAAAATGCTCTCTTCTATAATGACAAATAGCTACACTAGTATATGCTATGTACCAGGTATTTCCCAAGAAAAAAAACATACTTAATATATTTTTTAGAGTAAGCATAACATTTGAATTATGAGTTAAAAAAATTACTTTTTAGAGGGTACTTATACTATGGAGAGAATATTTTTACAACTACATTTGGAAATATTTCCATTGTTTCATAAATTGTTGCTCAAAATAATATCTATTAAAAGCAGCCTATTTTTTTTAATAAGTCATTATCACAAAGGTTACAAAAGGTCTGAAAACCTGAAGACTAACCCAATCAATCTAAAAGTCTTTTGTGCCAGTGATGGTGGCACATACCTATAATCCCAGTATTGAGAAAGCTAAGGCAGATGGATCACTATTGAGTTCAAGACCACCCTGGGTTACATAATCAATTCAAGGCCAGACTTCATGGTAGAAGTGAAACAGTGTCTCAAAAAGGAAAAACAAACAATAACAAACACTTCTGATTTCCTACAAGTATCAAACAACACACACACACACAAACTAGAACAATTCCCAACATATATAAATGCTCAAGACACATCAACTGCCCTCCTCTTTCTCTTAAACTATGGCATGTATGATGTCAACTCTTAAATGTCATGTTCACTGGATTAAGAAAGATCCAGAGGATTAGTAAAGCGTGCTCTTGAGTGTGTGAGAGTGGATCCTGGAAGTGTGGTCTTGGGTACTCTTCACCTGTTTTTTTCTGGCACTGCTCCCCTGCTCTGCTTAGCTTCAGTCCATCATCATCCCCTTCCAACATGAAGTTTCTCTCTTGGAGTCTACTGATTATGCACTGAATTTCCTGAAGCTAATGAGCTAAATTAAATTTCTCAACCTTTGTGGATGGGTGGGTACAATGAGAAAGCTAAGAGAGAATGTTATGAAGAAAGCATAGGTTTAGGCATTAGACAGATTCAATTTTCACCATAAATACCAGCTGAGTGACTTCGGTCAAATTATGTAACTCCACTATAAAATGAAAATGCCTACCTTTTAGCATTAACGTGAACTCATTAAAGAATAAAAAAAAGTTATTCCCCCTACAAAAGACATTTCATAAGTGTTCAAGGCTGGGTATATAGCTCAATGGTACAGAGATTGCCTACTTTGTGGAAGGCCTTAACTTTGATCATCAGGACAAAAAAAGAAAAAGAGAGAAAGAAAAGAATATTTAACCTTCTTTTTCAAGATCATCTATTCATAACTGACCAAAGGCACAGAATACTGGATTGTTGAATTCAAAAATATCTATCAGAATCCTTATTTTCTGTTAAGAATTACCCTCAAAGGCCAGAGATTTAGCTCAGTGGTTCCAGCGCCTGCCTAGCAAGCACAAAGTCCCAAGTTTGATCCCTAGTAATCAAATACCACAATGCTGAGTGTGGTAATTTACACCTGTAATCCCAGCACTCAGGAGGCAGAGGCAAGAGGATTGCTGTGAGTTAGAGGCTAGCCTGAGCTATTTAGTGTGTTCAGAGCCAGCCTAAACTACAAAGCGAGACCCTGTCTCAAAAAAACTAAAAACTAAAAAAAAAATTACACTCTTAGCCAGGGATTTAGCTCAACTGGTACAGTGCCTACCTTGGAAGCACAAGGGCCTGAATTTAAACGCTAGTACTGCCCAAAATTATACTCATATAATGCCCTAACACAGTTCATGACATAGAGTATATACACTATAATGTTCCTTGAACTCAAATGAATTCTTACATCCACCATCACCTGGCTAATTATAGCACCTGGACTACTAGTGCAAGACTGGCTACTGAAACTAGGCCTCTTTAAACAATCCTGCAGTCTCCGTAGCTTAAGTCATCTACTTACTGATATATTATACATTTATACATATTTCCTCACACAAGCAAATGTTAGAAACAACCCAAATGCCCATCAACTGGAGATTGGATAAGAAGATGTGGGGGGGGTTTTTATATAAAATGGAGTATTACTCTGCCATAAACAATAAGTTTGAGGCATTTATACTCAAATGGACATACCTTGAGGACATACTCATTAGTGAAACAAATAGGTCACAGATGTGTAAATGCCGCATCTTTTCTGATATGAGAAACTGAAGATGAAAGTCAGGTGAACCTTTCTGCTGTGAAGGAAGTGAACAGGCTCATTCCATTCTTGTCAAACACGAAGTGGAACAGACCAAGATACTATTCCTTCAATCCACAGATGCAGATACAACCCTATTTGTTTAACTGAAATACGCATGAAACACCTGTAAGACCCCCCTGTAAGACTCTATGAGTAACTCATAGCCTCCGAATGACAAGTAGAAAACAGGCTTTTAAAAGAAAATCGCAGCTTCAGCGCTTTTGCAACACTTGCTTTTACGATACCGCATAAAGCAAAGAAGCATAACTAGCCTCCCAGCACGACTAACACCGCACAACCATTCACAGGCTGGAAAGCAACCCTGGCCTTGTAAACATATAATCAAGCAATCCAGTCGAGCTAGCAAGGGAGGCCTTCACCAAACTTTCTTCCAGATGGCAAACGCTCTACTGAGCCAAACCAAGCAAATGCAGGGTCTGCAAACAGCCAACCCAAAATAAATAACTGGAGATTTTGACATCCCTGCGGTCTTCTTCAGCTTTAACCTTCCTGGAATGCCATCCAATAAAGCAGGGTCTGTCTGCCACGGAATCCTGCGACCTCTGTGTCTCAAGGGATAAGACCGGTCACCTCCTTCCCCGTGCCCTTTTCAGCCCCTTCACAGACCCTGAAGCACTGACTCAGCTATTCCCATAACTGACGTGTGTAGACTCTATCACACCTGTTAAATTTCTAGAACATGTGATGTAGGGAAACAGACAGCACTAATAGGTATCCTGGGCCCGAAAACTTCCCAGAAGGGGCTGAACGTCACCAACCCTGGTGACAGTCCTTCCGATTGCCCTCGGAAAGGGGGGCGAATCCCGCCTGGCCGGCAGCTCTTACCCATTTGTCCAGGGGTACCTGGGCAAGGGACCCGGTCCCCTGATACAGGTCCAGGCTGAGCTGCTCCAGGCTCAACTTCTCCTGCAGGAAGTGGCCCAGGTATCTCTGCAGGAGGTACCGACAGGCCCTCTTCTTGATGGACTCTGAGAACGGCCAAGGCATGGTGACTGCTGGCTGCTGCGGCTGAGGACGGCGGCAGCGGCGGCTCCGGCCCCAGGTCCCAGCCGGTGTCCCCAGCCCGCGGGGGGGTCTAAACCTAGGGCAGCCCCAGCATGCCGGACCGGCGCCGCCTTCCCTTAGTGCGACCCCATCGCCCAAGCCGCGCAGATTGCGCTAGGCCTGGCGGAGACCAGGCGCTGAAGAGTGCCCCGTTGCCTCTGCTAGGCGGTCTAGTCGGCCTAGAAAGAAGGTGCAAGACACCCCGAGGGAAAGTGTCAGGGGCTGTGGCAGACACCTCCAACGCCACCGCGAGACAAATTTGTTGTCATCTACGAAGCGCGCTCCCGACCCTAGGGACGCTCCTGGCGCGTTCGTGAGACCTAAACTTCCTGTGCGCGGTCCGCGAAGGCGGAAGTGACGCCATACTGAGGCCCGGGGAGGCGGAGAAAAGGGCCCGGGCCGAAGCAGTTCCGGGCGGCGAGGGGCGGGGCTGGAGCGAGGCGGGGGCGGTACCGTGGGTCGGCTCCTGGCTCCTCCAACGGGAGGAAGAGAAGGCCACGGGGGCGAGCGCAGGTGAGCTTTGCTGCGGGTGCTGCGGGCGGCCTGTGGGCGAACGGGCGGCCTCCGAGAGTGTGGGCAGGCAGCGAGGCCCTCCGAACGCGGCTCAGCGGCCAGGCGATGAGGGGCGACGGGCAGCCGGGGCCCGGCTTCCGGAATGAAGAGGCTGGGGGCGGGTCCGGCCTGGGTGTCCGGCTTCTCAGAAGCTAGCATTAGGGCGCCACGGGCTGCACTGCAAGAGCTAGAGTCCCTCCCGGGCATTCCCGCCTAATTGTTGACCTCTGTCTGTTGTCAGTAAGTTGTTGTCCCCCTTCGTGCTGACATTGTTTCCAGAGCTTCCTCTTCGTACCCTCTGTCCCGTGGTTTGCAGTTTGCTGAGCTCTTCTACATACTTAGCTATTTATCCTGGGTGTGGTACTCTAGCGACCCGGAAATTTGGGATTTCAAGGCATTTGTGAGTAAACTGCTTTTCGTGATAGATGCCAAAGCCTCCTGACCCCGCGGAGACCTCGGCGAAGTAGTATTTTTGCTGGCCCGGGAATCTGCACAATCATATAAATGCCTTTTAGATAGCGAGTTATACAGAGGCGGAGCCGACTGTTAAGTTCGGCAACCCTGAGGGGCCCGGGTGCGGTGGCTCATGCCAGAGATTTTGGGTACAAACCCTGACATTGACACTTATTAACCAGGCCACCTTGAACCGGCCGCTGACTTTTCTGAGCCTGCGTTTCCTGCCTCAGCAAGTGTGAGCATATCAGTATCTTAAGTCCAGAGATTGTTGGAAGATTAAATGATGTTAAAAGCACAAATCTAACAGAGCCTGAAACAACAGCTTTTAAATTAGGGGTAATGAGTTAAGATGACCAGTTTAAAGAGTTCTTGATGGTGTTTATGAATACTGACATCGTCCCAAAATGTTGACGGATAGAGATCGGGTTCTTTCCACTTGAAAAGCAATGTGCTTTCCACAACATATGGTTGGACTTTTGATGCCCCTCATTCTCTATCGACTTCTCCCAGTAATTTCAGTTCATTTCCTCGTTCAAAAATATATTCTAAAGGTGTGTTAAATAAAATTTGCTTCAGTTAAGGATGTGGAAAGTGTAAAGAAAAATCAAGCAAAAAGCAGCAGGGGCTGTAGCTCGGGGAGCGTGTGTGGTCTAGTGCAGTCTGCCTTGGACTCAATCACCAGCATCAAAAAGAAAGCAGAACCTTCAGGGAGCTTATGTTCTAAAGTGCAAGGGCCATTTGCTTATCTAATATTTATTGATTTCTTGCTGTATATCAGGAACTGTTCCAGGGGCTGAGGACACAGCAATAAACAGATTAAATCTCTGCCTTCATGGAACTTTCATTTTATTAAGGAGGAAAGCATAATCAAATTGAGTAATACCTATGTGGTGATGAGTGCCTTAGGAAAAAGTAAAGCAATTGTTATGGTTTACATCTTAAATGTCTCCCAGAAGCTCAGGTGTTAAAGGCCTGGTCCCGAGGCCTGTGGCCATGGGAAAGTACTAGAGAATTTGTCCAGGTGGGAGAAAGCAGGTTACCAGGGTCATGCCTTGAAGAATGTATTAGGACCCTGCCCCCGCCTCTGTTTTTGCCTCCTGCCTTCCAAGAAGTGAATGGATTTCCTCTGCCTCCTGCCTCTGTGGTGATACACTGCCTCACTGCAGGCCCAAGAAACCATGAGCTTGAGATACCATGGACTGAGACCTCTAAAACCACGAACCAAAAGAAACATTTTCTCCTTTTCACTTGTTTATCTCAAGTTTCAGTCACAGAGACAGAAGGCTGACACACAAAATAGAGGAAATGGGAAGAGGGTAGATATTTGCCTTTCATATAGAAAGTCAGGAAGTGAGGCATATAAGCACCTGGAAGAAGAGTTTTCCAGGTAGAAGGAACAGCAAGTGCAACATTCTGTCACAGGATCATGCTGTGACATTAGTTTTTGGAGGGAGGGAAGGGAAAGAAGAGAAGCTGAGGGGAGCATGTTATATAGAACCCTGTGAGCCACTACAGGGTCGGGTTTTAGCTTGGGTAAAATGGGTCATCATGCTAACCACTGTTGAAAATAACCTGCTGGGGGGCCGGGGAGTTAGCTCAGTGGTTCTGGCACCTGTCTTGCAAGCGCTAGGGCCCGGGTTTCTATCCTTAGTAACCACATACAATACTGGGAGTGAAGACTCACACCCAGCAGCAGTCAGTACCACATACCACAGTGCCAGGCGTGGTGGCTCACGACCATAATCCCAGCACTCGGGAGGCAGAGGCAGGAGGATTGCTGTGATGTGAGTTTGAGGCTGAGCTTAGTGCCAGCCTTAACGACAAAAAAGCGAGACCCTGTCTCAAAAAAAAAGAAAATAACCTGCTGGGGCCGGGGAGTTAGCTCAGTGGTTCCGGCGCCTGTCTTGCAAGCACAAGGGCCAGGGTTCAATTCCCTGGCAACCATATACAGTACTGGGTGCAGAGACTCACCCCTAGCAGCAGTCAGTACCACATACCACAGTGCCGGGCATGGTGGCTTACGCCTGTAATCCCCGCACTCAGGAGGCAGAGGCAGGAGGATTGTTGTGATGTGAGTTTGAGGCTGAGCTCAGGGCCACCCTGAACTACAAAGCGAGACCCTGTCTCAAAAAAAAAAAAAAAAAGGAAGAAAAAGAGAAAATAACCTGCTGTAGGGAATGGAGGGGCTAAGGTACAGAGAGACCCATTAGAAAGATACTGTAATAATTCCACTTGCAGTCAGTTGTTTGGACCAGAGTGGTTGTTGTGAAGATGATTATATGGAAGCACTTGAGTTCTATGTATATTTTGAAAATAATAAGACATGTAAGAAATAATTATACTTCCATAAAAGATATGTATATAATGTGAAAAGTCCAAAAGAAGGGTTTCATCTAACCATGAAATAGGCATTGAGAGATTTAAACCAGACTTTTGACAAACAGCTAAAGTGTGTATTTCTTTCCTTAGCTGTTAAATAAGTGGTTTCCTTTTTAGTACACAGTTCCTTTTAAGTTGGCCATAGGTCTGCAATTTTAGATATCAGAAAGGAAAGTTAAAAAAATGAAAGATTTTACAGTAATAGACACTCTGTTAAAAGTGTTGTGTGCTTCTACATTTTATGCTTTTTTCATAAAAAGTCAGCATAAATATTAGGGTTAGGGCCTGTCATCGGCCTAAGATTCCTTCTAAGTGACAGTACTGTTTTTGTGTTTTATCAGACACAGAGTTCGAGGCATGGTGGTACACAGCTATCCACCAGCTACTCTAGAGACCTAGGTAGTAAAGTCACAAGTACAAGGTCACCCTGGACAATTTTGACCTTTTCTCAAAAATATAACTCAGTGATGGAACACCTGCCTAGCATGTGCTACACCTTGATTCAGTCCTCAGAACTGGAAAAAAAAAAATGTATACACAAAGTAGCACAGAATGCCAACACCTGGCAATAAATGAAGAATGAAAATAACTTCCTGCGGCGGGGATTTAGCTCAGTGGTTCCAGCACCTGTCTTGCAAGTGCAAGGGCCTGGGTTCGATCCCCCTGTAACCACATACACTGCTGGGCATGGAGACTCAAGCCCAGCAGCAATAAGTACCACGTCCCACAGTGCCGGGCATGGTGGCTCACGCCTGTAATCCCAGCACTCGGGAGGCAGAGGCAGGAGGATTGCTGTGATGTAAGTTTGAGGCTGAGTTCAAGGCCAGCCTGAACTACAAAGTGAGACCTTGTCTCAAAAAAAAGAAAATAACTGCCCAACTAAATCTTGTCAGTTTTTTAAGAATTACATAAAGGCATATGAATTACCAATACTAGAAACAGTATACTGTAGACTAAATGAATCATGCCAAAACAATTGTACTTCAAGGAAATCTATGTTAAAAAGTCAGCATATAAATGAAAAGGCAATGAGATGTTACTGATCTTTTTAAATTACACCGGAAAAACAGAAGTATGAACTCATCAGGTTCTTATTTCCCTTCTCAGACGTAAAAACAGCCTAGTATATCACAATCAAATTTTCCTGTTTTGGTATGAGCACCGTGATAAGCTGGGCAGACACTTCTGTCCATTGCTCCCTCTGACAGTTCCCTTGTACTTAAGTTATCAACTGCTCTTAACAGTTCTTGCCACACTGTCCCTATCCCAGCCTATACTATGTTCCCCATGAAGAATACTTCACAACTCCTAGGACCTTTCTGCTGCCTATAACTCTTACCAGATTCATTGCACTTTTGACTGACCTATTCCATAAGTCAGTTGCAGGGTTCTTAGAACAGCAAAGGCTTCTGTCCTTTTCTTTTTTCTTTTTTCTTTTTTTTTTTGGGGGGGCGGTTTGGAGACAGGGTCTCGCTTTTGTGGTTCAGGCTGGCCCTGAGCTCAGCCTCAAACTCACACCACAATCCTCCTGCCTCTGCCCCCCAAGTGCTGGGATTACAGGCGTGAGCCACCACGCCCGGCACTGTGGTATGTGGTACTGGTTGCTGCTGGGTGTGGGTCTCCACACCCAGTATTGTTATGTGGTTACCAGGGAATCGAACCCGGGTCCTTGCGCTTGCAAGACAGGCACCGGAACCACTGAGCTAACTCCCCGGCCCTTCTGTCCTTTTCTTTTGTCTGTAGTACCATGAGTGCAGTGAAATTACGTGGCCAACTCAAGTTCATGTATGCTTAATGATAGTTTGTAGTAGAACCAAGGCATATCTGCATTTTCTCTATAATTATTAGCTACTCTTAAGTACATTTCTTTGATTGTAGTTATGTGTATATGACTTCAGTATTTGTATAAATATTTCATACATCTGTCCTTGTTTTCCAAATCAAACTTTAAGCTACCAGTAGCTATCTTTGATTGGTAGACTAGTGCTCACAAAAAATATATATAAATATATCATGGGTTATGAAATACTATAATATAGTGTCTAAATAGACAAAATTGGGAAACTAGAGATGCAGCTCAATGGTAGAGCACTTGCTAGCATATAGAAGGCCTTGAGTTTAATTCCCAGAACTGCAAAATAAATAGACAGGAGTGTAATGTATAGAAGTAGTTTTTACTATTTCAAACCCTGCCAGCTGATTTTCCCCAAGGAAAAGTTAGGATTCAGGTGTTTCTCAGTTTGCAAATTTTGGTAAAATAAGTTTAATTAATTGCCTTTACTTCTACTAATTTGTTTCAACCATGATACTTCATTATCATATTACCTACATGTATATATTCAATACTTTAATGAAAATAAAGTAAGATTTTCAAGTCATTGCCCCTATCACCCTGGCCAGACTTGAAGCATTTAATAAATATGTGTGGCGATAAAAATCACAGAAACTTCAGATAATAAAGAACTTCTGGAATGAAGATACAGACCCCGTTGGATGAGTGGACTGTTCCGTAGCCCCTCAGCAGCTCTAACATGTCAGTGGTCATGCTCTGGTTGTCGCCTCACTGAAGTGGGCATGTGTTTCCTCAGCCTCAGTGGCACAGGTCTCCCCAGTCACCCTTTGAGAAGGAAAACGGCCCCGTCCAGGCATTCTGGAGGGCCTTGCCACCATAGGCTCCCATGATACATTTGTTAAAATCAAATGTTAATAAAACTGCAAGTTTAATGTGCAAAGTAAGATGTGTCTCTATCACCTTCATCTATGCGCATAAGCATATCTGTTCGCTTTCACCTTTTGAGTTGTAGCTGAATATACATGGTATGTAAATACCTAGATGAAGATTTCTGGCCAGAAATTTCTGACTCACTGGGGTTCCTGACTGGAAATGGAGCACTGCTCTTCTTCACTCCCGCTCTGTTTCTGTCACTCCTGTCATCTGTCACTAGCTGCCACCTACTGAGTGTGTTCCTGAAATTCCAAGACTTGGGCCTCAGTGTGGTGACACAAAGGCCATGGTAGGACCTGTGAGAGGTGAGGTCCTGGAAGTGCTGTACTTCTCTCGGGATGCTGGCTCATTCTCGCAAGAGTGACCATTAGGAAGAGAGTGAGCCTGGTGCCTGGATCTCTGGCATCCTGTCTCACCCTGTGTCTTCACCCTGATGCCATCTGCCAGACCGATGGGCAGCCCTGTCTTCAATTTGCAGCTTTGTGAGCTAAACAGATCCCTTCTGTACAAAATTGCCAGCTCTAGGTGTTTTGTTACAGCAGCAGCAAATGGACTGAGACAGCAGCTAGCTGACTTTTTGGCCCTTTCCAAATCCTGGAGAGAGGATCTGATTAGATAGGTCACTTACCATCCAGCATCGAATAGTTGGGCAGAGCTTTTAGCCCAAGACAGGTGTCAAGCCCTTCCCAGTCTTGAGAAGGACGTTTGGCAGGTGTGGTGGCTCACACCTGTAATCCCAACAGAGGCAGAGACAGGAGGATTGCTGTGAGTTCGAGGCTGAGCTCAGGGCCAGCCTGAACTACAAAGCAAGACCTTGTCTCAAAAAAAAAAGAGAGAGAGAGAGAGAGAAGGGCCTTTGATTGGATTGCCAGTGCATCCCAGAGCATTTGCTAGAGTTGTGGTGCTGGAGATTGGGATTAGAAGTCATAGAGCCTTTCTAGGGAAACAGACTACTTGGTAGGTACTCTGTGCCTCCTTGGAAGAGAACTGTTTAAACTTCCAGCACCTGCTGTTGTCTGTCCAACATGTTTATTAAAACTAGGTAGGGACTCTCCATGAAAGGAGGGGCATAAAAAGAAAGCTCTTATGGGCATGGTGAATCACGCCTGTAATCCCAGCACTTGGGAGGCCTAGGCAGGAAAATTAGTGGGAGTTCAAGGCCACCCTGGGCTACATAGTGAGATCAAGACCAGCCTGAACTACCCAGGCAAGACTTCGTCTCAAAACATGCCCACACAAAAGAAAGTTCTTAACTACTCTCCTGCAGATAATGTACAGGCAGTAGACAGAGTAATAGCCCCGGAGATGCCTATGTTCTACCCCCTGGGACCTGTGGATTTATCACCTTACATTGCAAGACGATCTGTGCAAGTGTGGTTTACATTAACAAGCTTAGGCTGGAGAGTACCGTGGTTGGTCCAGGTGTGCTCGAAGTCATCAGATACTTACAGAAAAGGTTTAGGAGATGCCTGGAGTCAGCAGAAGGAGGTATGGCCGTAGACCCACTTGGAGCAGTGTTTCTCAGAAAATGGTAGAAGGGACCATAAACCCAAGGAGCTCAGGTGGCTTCTGAAAGCTCAAGATGACAAGGAAATAGATTCTCTGAACCTCTAGGAGGAGCACAGCCCTGCAGACACTTATCCCTTCCAAAGCTACAGAGAGTAAGTCATGTGCTACTTGAAGCTTCTTTTAATTTGCCAGAGCAGCAGTAGGAAACTAATTCAAGCCCACATTGATATCAAATTCTGGAAAACCCCTGTTAAGCATTTACTACACAACCAGCACAAAAGCATTCATCATTGCCAATCAGCTTCTATATTTTAAAGCCCTTCAACCTCTCCAAGGCTGCTATGGTGTTAGATCCATCACTGCTTTTCTTCTGGGTTTGGCTCCTCAGTCAAGATGCTTTCTGTTGCCAGGAAGGTAATGGGAATTTCTTGGTCCTGGTAACAGAAAGGTGCAGTAGTTGGGAACCAGGATGAACTCTGGCTACACTTCCTTGTAACTGTGGGTTTTGTTCTCTGCCTACTGTCAGAATTATCCTTGGACTAGTGTCCCCTTAAGATGACCACTGGGCACAATCAGGGCTGGGTGCTGCAACTAAACTATTGTGACTCACAGCTTGGGAAGAGTTCCCAGAGCTGCTTAGTGTCCAACAGTCTCTGACAGGGTTGAGTCAGCCTCAGCCCATTACTCAGTACAGGAAAGGAACATTGTGAGTCCCCTCAGAAAATCTGGTTACTGGGGCCGGGGATTTAGCTCAGTGTTTCCGGCACCTGTCCTGCAAGTGCAAGGGCCGAGGTTAGATCCTCGGTAATCACATACGATATTGGGCGTGGAGACTCACACCCAGCAGCAACCAGTACCACATACCACAGTGCCGGGCGTGGTGGCTCACGCCTGTAATCCCAGCACTCGGGAGGCAGAGGCAGGAGGATTGTTTTGATGTGAGTTTGAGGCTGAGCTCAGGGCCAGCCTGAACTACAAAACTGAGACCCTGTCTCAAAAAAAAAAAAAGAAAAAGAAAAGCTGGTTACTAGAGAGAAGAAAGGATATTAATTAGCAAGATGCAGTTATAGCCAACAAAAAACACTCTTGAGTAATATTTTAAAATAACAGCTAAAAATGTTATGTGTGGGTGCTTGAATAATAAAATATTTTTCATGGTTATGTGTCATGATCAAACATACCGTGTTTTTCACATCATTCAACGATAGCTCAGAGTATGTATTCTAAGAGTTCAGTCTTGAAGAAGGTGTCTTTCTCGTTTTTGCAGTTTGGTGCTGATTATCACACAGCAGCAATTTGGTGACCTATTTTATAGACCTGTGAGAATTTTTTCCTTCGTTCCCCATCATTAAGGCCTAAATGGCACTGAATTAGATTCTTGCTAAAAGAAATCTTTGTAACCTGTCTGACCTCTTCATATAAACACCTTTTCCTTATAATTTTTACTTACGGTATCTTTAATTGAGCTAGTTGGTTGTATAAGCCAGTAAAGATCTTTAGTATTCATGATGGGCAGAGATTTTCACAGGCTTGTCACAATTCAGAGTCTTCTAAACTTGTAAAGTGTGCTTGTATTTAAAATTGGTATAATACTTAGCAGTAGGTCGACTGCATTAAGAGGAAGATAGAAATTTTCAAAAAATCATGTATTTCTGTTGCCATAAATAAGTTATCATTAGATTTTAGTTATCTGACAGATTGTTCCCAACAGTAATTGATAATTTTGTAATTGTGTTTTGTAACTAGTGAGTGAGTGAGTGGTTCTGTAAGGTGCAATGGGAGACAAGATAAAGGATCCTGAAAATATCATTAGTTGAGATAGGATTGAGGAATGCATTCTGCATACATTGTTACGTAATTTTTGACACTGCTTTATGTAGTTTTTTATGAGTTGCCCCTAGCAAAGCTTTGGCTGTTATGTCGTGCTGATGTGGTACCACTGTAGAAACTGAAAGATTTTTGCTGTTGGTTTTTGTAGCAGAAAATGTCATGTTTACTTTTTACTTGTCCTTTAAATTTTTTTTCAATTTTATATTGAATGAAATCTATGACCTTACACAGAATTTAAAAGCATCATTTGATTCCGCCATAACCTGAAATGAGAGATTGACTTGACCTCACACTGTGGATGGACCTCTGGTAATAGATGGAACTTGTGCATGCAGATATTAGTTTCCAAAGCTGACATCTGTCCAGCAAACTTTCTTGCAGCTGTAGTTTAACTTCAAGGAGATAGAAAAATAAAATTTAGTATGATAATGTATATCTGTAATCCCCAGCACTTGGAAAGTTGAAGCAGGAAAATTTCAGGTTTGAGGCCAGCTTGGACTACATATAGTTCAAGACGAGCCTAACTACATAGCTAACAAAAAATTAGATGACAAAAACTACTAAATAGTATGATACATTGATCTTTTATTTTACTGCAGAGCCACTAAGGTGTGTAGCTGTTGGGTAGGAGTAAAAGAGTGACATGTTCAAAGCCTGTGGCATGAGAGTTAAAGCTGTATTCTGAAGGCTCCTTCCTGTCCTGGGTCTGCACTGCAGTAGTGATGCACTAGGGTGCAGAGGATCCCCAAAGTCGGACTCTTGCTTTTTTCTAACAGCCAGTAAAAGAACAGAGTAGAATGGATAAGTAGTTTTCTGGGGCCTTCCATATGAAAGGACTGAAGCAACAAATGCATACAAGTGAAAGATCTACAATGTAAGTGGAGAGTAGCCATCAGTCATGCCACTAAAAAAGAGAACCATTATTTTTTCTTAAAAAGATTTGTGCTGGGACCAGGGATATAGTTCAGTGGTTCCAGCGCCTGTTTTGCAAGTGCAAGGACCTGAGTTCAATCCCCGGTATAACCACATACAATAATGGGTGTGGAGACTCACGCCCAGCAGCAGTCAGTATCACATACCACAGTGCTGGGCGTGGTGGCTCACACCTGTAATCCCAGCACTCGGGAGGCAGAGGCAGGAGGATTGCTATGATGTGAGTTTGAGGCTGAGCTCAGGGTCAGCCTGAACTACAAAGCAAGACCCTGTCTCAAAAAAAAAAAAAAAAAGATCTGTGCTGGACTAAGGATGTAATTCGAATTGGAAGGTTTGTCCACAACCTGCATGAGCCACACTCCAGGTTTGAGGCTCCACACTGGGGAAAAAAAAATCTGCTGAAAATTTAAACAGCAGCTGCACAGAAGAATCACTCAGAAGCCCTTACAAAACTGCCTATTTCCCAGAGGTTGTGGATTGTTTCTCTGTAGGGTCAGTGCATCTGTATTTACATAAACTCCAAGACAAGTCTAATAAGCAGCAGAGGTCAAGAGTCTCTAACTAAAACCTTTTGAACACCACAAGTGGATAACTTTAGAAAAAGAAGTGGGATGTGTAATTTAACAGCTGAATGGTATTAGATACAGCTGTGGGCACTGTCAGAAGAGACGTTGTTAGGCTCCTCTGAGGAAATGAGTGCTACTAATCTAGTCTGAACTCCACTGCAGGAAAGGGAAGGAACTAGACCTTGACCCAGTGCTCAGGGAGATAGGAAATGAATGTTAATTGAATCTGTGACTGAATGAAGAGTCCTGCTGCATTCAAGACAGCAGACACTTAGTCCACGTCAGAGCAATGAAAACTATAGCTTAATTCTAATAAATGCCAGGTAAAAGGAAAAGACAGTATCTTGTTCACTAAAGGCCTTTACCACTCCAGCAAAATTCACAATTATTAGCTTGTCTCCTTTGTACATTTCAAATTACAACTGTGCTCATTTGTCAAGAAGATGGTTTTTATCCCTAGTCACAGAATGGAGCCTGGCAGTAATATAAGATCAAGTTAGCACGAGAAGTAATATTTTTGAAATTATTTTTCCTGTTCAAATAAGTGGGGGAAAAGTGAGTTGTATAGAAAATGGTATTAGGACAGTAGGCTGTCCATTTGTAAAATGAAGCTACAGGAAATGAACTCTAGGTGGATCAAAGACTTAATAAAATGAGAATTTAAAAGACAACTTAAGAGTTTTAAAATGTAATTTTGAGACAGGGAAAGCCAAGTCTAGGAGTTATAGAAGGACCATCTAAGAGGTAGTGTATTTTCATGGGTAAGAACCTGATTTCAGACAACCTGGGTTTGTTTGCATTTTTCTTTTTATTACAATGTGATGTTAGAACTAAAAATATCCTGTAAATATCCAAGGAAATGCACATAAAATGATGAACTCTCATCTTTTGCCTCTCAGATTGGCAACATATTAAAAAAGAGGGTGAAAGAGTGTGATCCCCCTCTTGTGTTGGTGGAGTATGTAAGTCAGTACAGCTTTTTGGGAGTGAATTTTGAAGAGTAGCTTGTTATATGAGCTGTGCTGTAGCCGAACAGTCCGAGGCCTACAGGTCTGTGCAAGAGAAACAATTACACATGTAAAACTACATATGCACTAATCTTCTTACTGAGGCATTTGGTTGAAGTGGCTAAAGACTAGTAATATAAATGCTTATTAGTGAGAATTAAGTTTTGGCAATCAATAAGAGGGATCCTTTTTTGAAAATTCAGAGCTATCTTTAATTTTACTGTGAAAACTACTGGCAGTACTTTTAGACACTATTCTCTCCCCCTCCCCAAAAAAATGCTGTTTGTTAAGTAATCATAAATAATAACTTGAGTGTGGTGTGATTTGGTTTGTTTGTTTCTTGTGACAGAGTCTCAGCATGTAGTTTAGCTGGCCTTGAATTTACTATGTAACCCAAACTGTCCTCCAATTTGTGGCTGTACTCCTGCCTCAGCCTCTACAGTGCTAGGATTACAAAAATGTCACACCTGGCTACTTTAACCAAACAAGATTTCTTATATCTTCATATTAAAAGCATCTACCAACTCTTTTGCAGAATGGAAACAGATTGTAACCCCGTGGAGCTGAGCAATATGTCAGGATTCGAAGAAGGATCAGAGCTCAATGGTTTTGAAGGAACTGATGTGAAAGACATGAGACTAGAGGCAGAAGCCGTTGTAAATGATGTTCTATTTGCCGTAAAGAATATGTTTGTCTCAAAAAGCTTGCGCTGTGCAGACGACGTGGCCTATATCAACGTAGAGACCAAGGAAAGGAATAGATACTGCCTGGAGCTCACGGAAGCAGGACTTAGGGTAACTCTGTCTTCTTTTTGGGAAAAAAAAACTGCCAAGAAAGACAAAAGAGTGTGGAGTATGCAGGTCTTAAATGAAAACTGGTTATTGGGGAGCTTCCTACATTTACTTAAACAAAACTTTTCTTGGAAGTTTTGGTTAATTTTGGGTTTGATACAGGCTCTTGCTGTGTAGCCTAGGCCAGCCTCAAACTTGCCATGACCCTCCTGCCTCACCCTGCTGGGGTTACAGGCGTACATACATCATCACACCTACCTGGTTTTTGTAAGTTTTGAAGTCTTCTTTCTGTTTTCCCCCAGTGCTGGGCTTCCTCCACTACTGAGCCGCACCACAGCCCAATTTTAAAATCTTCTGCTCAACATGGGGACCTGGAAGTTTTTTGCACAAGTCCTACTTGCAAGTTTTATGTGCTTTAATTGGCGCCCACAAGATTTCTCATCTGCAGCTAAGCGTTCCCACCGAAGTCATGTTCTCTGCAGTCAGGGAGTACTGCAGTTGGTATGTTCACAGAATCTGCCTCTCATCTCGCAATTGTCTTCAAAACAAGACACGTGCCTGGCTCCCCCGTTTTCCAGCTCAGAGATTAGAATTCAATCCAAGAAGAACATTCCACCCTGACATTGCCAGCAGTTCTCCTCACCCTTTTGGGGGGCACATCTCATTACAAGTGAGCTTTTCTGGGCAGAGCGGCCTTCCCATTTCCTTTAAGCCAGAATCTTAGCTTTAATAAAGAAAGCGCCGGGCCAGAGATTCAGCTCAGTTGGTTCCAGCATCTGCCTGGCAAGGGCAAGGTCCCAAGTTTGATCCCCAGTAACCACATACCACAATGTTGGGCATGGTGGCACACGATTATAATCCCAGCACTCAGGAGGCAGAAGCAACAGGATTGCTGTGAGTTCGAGGCTGGCTTGGGCTATGTAGGGAGTTCAGAACCAGCCTGAACCACAAAGCGAGATCCTGTCTCAAAATAATAATAATAATAGAAAGCATCACCAGAGGACAACTTTAAAAAATTTTTTGTATTGTGAAGAACTTATTGAACAGATACTACTAGAAAGTCATTTTAACTTTTCTAACCAATCTTCAGTCTTAGTGAAAGATAGTGACTTTTCTTTTGTACATATCATTATAAGGTAAAAAGCAAGGCCTAAGAAAATGTGGGCGGGCTGGGGATTTAGCTCAGTGGTTCCACCGCCTGTCTTGCAAGCACAAGGACCCGGGTTCAATCCCTGGTATAACCACATACATTACTGGTTAGAGAGACTCATGCCCAGCAGCAATCAGTACTACATACCAGGTGCTGGACGTGGTGGCTCATGCCTGTAATCTCAGCACTTAGGAGTTAGAGGCAGGAGGATTGCTGTAATGTGAGTTTGAGGCTAAGCTCAGGGCCAGCCTGAACTACAAAGCAAGACCCTGTCTCAAAAAAAAAAGAAAAAAAGAAAAAAAGAAAAGAAACAGAAAATATGGGTGGCACATAATATTGTGTTAAACAAATACATAGATTTCACTGGATTCCCTTCGCTCCAGAAAAGAAGTACGATCCTTGAAAAAGCAGATTTTGAGGCTGGCGTCTTAACTGCTTCCATACCCTCACAAGTGCCCTTAAGTAACCATTTAGCTTGTAGACTTGTACTCAGATTCACCATTTTGTATGCACTCCTTTCAAAAAACCCCCAATCTATACTAAAAATTTTAGGGCATCTTAACTAGAAATAGATAAGCCAGAATTAGAGGCTAATGACTATGGTCTACTTATTCTGTATCGCATTGGTTAATTCTGAGATAGCTTAGTTCTGGTACAGTCAGAAATCTGAAACGTAAGTGATTAGATTAGTGGAAATGAGAAACTAAAATGGATTTGGGTGATTGTAGAAATAAATGATGTAGAAAGACTTGGATCAGCTGTAAAACCTGGCCTGTAATAGGTACTCAAATATTTGTCTTTGACATCATTCTTATTGAGCAGCTATTCTGGGTCAGCAGGGGGAAGTGAAGCTATGAATAAGATGTGATAACTGTCCACCAGGAGGATCGTAGCAGCAGGGAAAGAGGCAGGACAGAACTGTACTGCACAGAAGCATGCAGAGCACCTCGGAGCTAAAGAGGTGGACTCCTTCTCCTTAGCTGTCTTTCTCTGCTTTTCATTCAAAAAAAGTACTCGGCTTCTGTTTCTAACACGAACTTGCATATTCAGGAGCTTAAATAGAAGTCCTTGGACTGAGGCTGTAGCTCAGTGGTAAAACAGTTGCATGGCACTTGCAAGGGCCTAGGTTCAATTCCCAGTACAAAAAAAAAAAAGGTCATTAAAATGTATAAACCTAAGTAGTTATATAAATAAATTATTATTAAAGTAAATATAAATGAAACTATTACCTATTAAAACTAATTAATTGAAAATTAAATTTCCAGGAATTATTTCTAGAAATCCTTATAAAAAGAATATAATGATAAAAATTATAAACTAATATTCTATTACCTATTATAACTACTTAATGTAGTAGACCCTCAGTATATATATAATAAAATAGGACATAAATAAGGTAAAAAAATATATACATATAGATGTTTTGGAATGGGAAAATAAAATACCGTTTTGTGTAAATTTTAAATTCTTTCTCTTGATCCCTTTTAAGAGAATAAATAGTTAAGTCAGACCTTTTACATTTTGAAGAAAGAATTGTACAGAGAACATTTTGCTGGTGGTGTCCCTATATCTTACAAATTATATAACTACAAAACTTGTGTACAGTGTGCCTGTTGGTTGAGAACTATTCCCTCACTGTTCGTCTCTCTTGTGCAGGTAGTAGGGTACGCCTTTGACCAGGTAGAGGATCATCTTCAGATGCCCTACCATGAAACAGTCTACTCGTTGTTGGACACACTCAGCCCTGCCTACCGGGAAGCGTTTGGAAATGCGCTCCTGCAGAGACTGGAAGCTCTGAAACGGGATGGACAGTCATGACTAATAAGCCTTTTCCTTTACAGGGAGCTGCTGCTGGTACAGAATGTTGACATAAAACTTGAAATTCTTGCATATGATCATAGTAGAAAATAATATCTTTGGTTTTGTGTGCTTATCACTTGCTTCATATCTTAGGCTTTTGACTCAGAACATTAACTAATGAATTGTCCTAGTTTCTGATTCGTTAAGGGAAGTTTTCTATGATGGCATCACCATGACATTTAAATTTCTTTATATGAATTCTCTGCATTTCAAACCTGATCAGTATTTCATTCTCTTACTACAGGGCTTTGATGCTGCCAGCACTCTCCTATACATAGGAAATTTCTAGATTTGCACAGTAATATAGGAATTAGAATTACCTAACTTCAACCTTGGATTCCGCCTGCTAAATCAGGGGTTTACTACTAGCTTGGACTGACTTTGCAGTGATTATTTTTGTACTAGCCTTATTGGAAACAAACTGTCAACTGGTTTCCCCTGCACAAATTTTGAAATTCACTGCTTCACCTCATCTGATTATATTACAAGTACAGATTAAAAAGTGAATTACATACATATAATTCAACTAGTGTTAACTGAAAAACAGGGACTGAAATAGTTCTGTATTCCTTGTTTGCCACAACCAGCCAACTCAGCAGAGAACAAACTATTAGCAAATGAATGTACTAATTACTCATTTCCAAGAGCTCTAAGCACATAACTAAATACAGGGACAAGCTCCATGCTCAAAAACCATCCTCAGTGTGTGTGTGAATGCAAAGGAAGAAGATTCTGGTTTCCTAGAAAACAATACTCTGGCCTGTGTCAGTTCTTACCCCGAATGTCTGTTTACATGATGTACAGTGTATTTTCAGAAAGTATTTTTGCTTCCACATTTCCTTTCTACAATATACAGCTTTGGTATTCCCACAGGACCCTTGTCCCTGAGACAGGTAGTGCTCTGTCTCCTGCTCCATGTACAGTGTAATGTGAGTGTATTGTATGGGTTTCAAACCAAAGGATGAGTGAAGCATTCAAGAGACTTCATTTTTGAAAAAGAGATACTCTGATTTTATATTTTATTACAGGTACTGATATTTATAAGCTTATATAAACTTGACCATGCTGCTGCATGTTTTCAAGTACATGTTGAACAATATAAAGATTGAGGAGTTGTTTTCTTAATAATCACCAAAAGCAGCTAACTGCTTTAGAAATATTGAGCTAAAATTCTTACCCAGACACACCTTCATAAATTTATCATTACAAGCTTTTTGTCCTTATTTTTGAAAACAGACATTTTTAGGCTCTGAGCTCATCTGAGAGCTGGAAGTGCAGCTCCACAGTAGAGAGGGCTTACCTTGCAAGGCCCTGAGTTCAGTTCCCAGCACAGGAAAAGAAGGTTAACGATCAAGTGGGACCAGACTGAACCAGAGTTCAGTTTGCATTGCTGCTCATTTCACATCTCATTAGAATGTTCTGCATTTGGTGACATGCTCCTTCGCAGCTTTGTTTTCAGATGCTTAACCGTTTGGGCAACTAAGTCTAACCAGGTCGGGCTTTCTCATGCTTAATTGATCTCAGGCTAACTGTAAATGATATTTGTAAAGTTTGAATAAAATTCTGTCTATTCATATTTGAGTTAAGTTTGAAGAAAAGCACTTGTCTTTAAAAATTGAAATTGTTTTGTGATAAATGATTGACTGCCACTGTTGCCATTTTTTTAGTTCTGCATGGATATATTTTGATTTAATGTGTTTATTACTACATAAAACTGCACATTAAATTAAAACCACCATTTTACCTGTGTGTGCTGTTTAAAAAATTTAACCAGATAAATTGCACATTGATTTTTTTTCTAACAGAAAAAGAAAAAACATCCTTAAAATCACGGATCAGTAAGAAAAAAATAAAATAAGAAAGAACAGTGGGCAAATAAGAGCTAACAACTCCAAAAATTTCAGTGACACTTAAAAGATGTTTTTTTTTAAATGAGGGAAAAAGTAAAGGATACCCAATTAGTAATATACAAAAGAAAAGTTTTTAAACTGACTGGGCCATTTCACCTCATAACTTATGATTTCTTTTTAAAATAAAATATAGTACCGCACCAGGATTAGCAAGGAGCACTTTGCATTGTATGGAAGAAGAATAATGAAACCTTTCTGGAAATATTGGTAATAGAATCTTTACAGACATTATAACCCTCTGAACTGATGATATTCCAGGACAGGTTAGTGATTCAAATGATAAATCACAAAGATGGTCATTTTTCTTAGGTGGTTTTTTTTTGTTTTTGTTTTTGTTTTTGAGACAGGGTCTCGCTTTGTAGTTCAGGCTGGCCCTGAGCTCAGCCTCGAACTCACATCACAGCAATCCTCCTGCCTCTGCCTCCTGAGTGCTGGGATTACAGGCGCGAGCTACCACGCCCGGCACTGTGGTATATGGGACTGATTGCTGCTGGGGTGAGTCTCCACGCCCAGTATTGTTATGTGGTTACCCGGGATCGAACCAGGGCCCTTGCACTTGCAAGACAGGCACTGGAACCACTGAGCTATATCCCTAGCCCAAGATGGTCTTTTTTCTAATGAAAAGCTGGCAAGGCTCTAAAGAGTGGTAAGTTATGTTACATTCTTTTTATATCACATCTTTTTGATAGAAAAATACGCATTGATTAAAAGTGGGAAAGAGAATAAGGAAAGTTGCAGGTATAAAACTGCATTTTGAAAGACCTTGTATGCAATAGGTTAGTCAAAATAGAATTCTGAAATGTTAATCCCTAATAGGTGGCAAAATAAGTAATTCTCATTTTGCTCTACTCACATTTTCTGCATTAGCTTGTATGTACTAATTAGTGGGGAAATGTAGGGCTGGTGTATAGCTCAGTGTTAGAGCTGCCGGCTTCAAATCTCAGCATCATAATCATACATTCAAAAGGAAGGGGTTGGGGAGGGATGCAATAGGTGTGGGATTTGAGCTGAAGAGCAGTTCTCCAGCCAAACACAAGCAGCGCTGAGTCATAGCCACCGCAAGGCAGTGTGATTGTGAGAGTACACACTTCACTTCCCATAGTGACACTTCCTCTCCTTCCCACCTCCCCCATATGGCCCAGTCATTCATGACACTTCCCACCTGGCCAATCAGCTGTTGGCACCTTGAGCTCACACTGCACTACTCTCTCCATAATCTAATATGTGTTCAGAGAATAGCAGGAGAACACTGCAGTGAGTCTCCTCCTGGGCTGTAGACTGCCTTCAACCCTTCTCACAGGAACAGTGTCACTGATGCTAACTCAGAGTGAATAGTTTTCCCAGCTGCCCATCACAGGGCAGCAGAGCTGCATCGGGACCTAGGACCCGCACTCTGCACGGTGCTCATTAAAAGCCATCATGTGAACTTGTGGTTTTATGTAGAACTTATGGTTGTATGTAGGCTGTTTGGAAAAAAATAACAAAGAAAAGATACACTCAGAATTGACCAGTAGAGGCCTAGGGATGCAGCTCAAGTGGCAGAGGGTTTGCCTTGCATGTGTAAGACCTTGGGTTCAATCCCCAAGGTTATAAAAACAAATCTTTACTAACATGATGGGTGAGTAGACTAGATAGATGGATGGGTGGATGATAAAATCTGGAAATGATCCACTTTAACTACAGCATAAGCTCACCAGTCTGCAATAAGAATGAAAGGGGGGGATTCACACCTATAGTCCTAGCGCTCCAGAGACTGAGATGGGAAAATCACTGTGAGTTCAAGGTCAGCCTCAACTACTAGCAAGACTGTTTTTTTTTTAAAAGGTAAATTAACAGCACTTTATTATAGCTGACTAGCAGAATAATATTCATTGTATTTACCTGCCTAACTGTATTAGGAGTAGAAGCTAAGGATTTGAAAATGAGGAGTTGTTAATTTTAAAATAGTTATTTGGGAGATTGCCAAAGTGTACTCTCCCAGGTTTTGCATGGTCTTCATAGAAGAGTCACGTTTCAACTGAAAGTACTTTCTTGTGCTAGGAGCAAACTTCCAAAACTCAGTCTGAAAAATGTCAGTTTATCCAAAGGAAAAATGTTTAATTAGGCTCATATGTGGAAAACAGAGAACAGGGTTACAACAGAAAAATAGAATCATGAGGGATGTAATCATGGTTTCATGACCATTGGGAAAGGCTCTACCACTGAGCTACATCCACATCTAGGCGTGGACCTCAGCCTTGCTGGCATGGTTGGTAGTTTCTCTGTGGAAGACCACTTTGAGAGAGTGCATGTGTCCTATTTAACCCAATGATGGCCTGGGGGAGTTAAAAAGTCGGCAACCCACAGATGGCTTCAGAGCAGGAACTCAAAGCCGGGTCTGGAGTGCCTCAGCCCAGAGCCTCCCCACTGGGGAGATCCTGGGCCTCCTTCATCATTTGGAGGTAACCAAAAAAAAATTTTTTTTTTTTCTTTTTTGAGACAGGGTCTCACTTTTTGTAGTTCAGGCTGGCCTTGAGCTCAGCCCTGAACTCACAGCAATCCTCCTGCCTCTGTCTCCCAAGTGCTACAGTTACAGGCGTGAGCCACCATGCCCAACACTGTGGTATGTGGTACTGATTGCTGCTGGGTGTGAGTCTCCAAACCCAGCATTGAGGTAACAAAAAATTTTTTAAAGCAGGGGGAGGGGCAAACAAGCAGAAAGAAAATATGCATATGTTAAATTTTTTTTTTTAGGTTTTTTTGAGACAGGGTCTCACTTTGTGGTTCAGGCTGGCCCTGAGCTCAGCCTGAAACTCACATCACAGCAATCCTCCTGCCTCTGCCTCCCGAGTGCTAGGATTACAGGCGTGAGCCACCATGCCTGGCATTGTGGTATGTGGTACTGGTTGCTGCTGGAAGTGAGTCTCCACATCCAGTATGGAATGTGGTTTCCGGGGATCGAACCCGGGTCCTTGCGCTTGCAAGACAGGCGCCGGAACCACTGACCTAACTCCCCGGCCCGCATATGTTAAATATTTACATTTAACAAGTTCATATTTTAAAATATTTCAATCTAATCAAACGTAAAGGAACTGCAGAATATACTGATAGTCCCTGGCGTTTGAGGTCCAGCAATACAAAGCTAAATGCTGTTTTTAAGTTTGCTGATTTATTTTGGCAAATATGAGTAATTTCCAGACAAACAGTCAAGAAACTAAATTGTTCCTTTGTGAACTTTAAGTGGATCGCAGGTACACGTAGCTGCTAATGGCCCCGATCCCGCACAGAAGCCTTTCCAGATTGCTTAACAAAAGGCCACGAAGTCCGTGGGGCACTGCACGTAACCGTGACTGGCTGCAGGGCGGGGACCCCTCAGGCTGTGTTCAATGTCCCCGGGCCCCAAAACTCCATGGTAACCCATTGACAGTATCAAAAAGTCTCAGTCTCACCACTGGCCCACGGAAGTTGAAGTAACTCAGCCTCCTCAGGAAAGGCCTGAGCTGGAATCTTGCCTTTTTGTCACATTCTGTATTTATAGCCATCTGGATCAAGAGGACCCCGGCAGGTGATGTGTTTCCAGTTTTGCAAAAAAAGAGATGAAAAGGGACCGGGACCGAGGACACATGACCCCCTGTGATAGATGGAGGACGTATTCTGTCCAAGGCACGCGGCGGGTAGCAGGGCAGTGAGATCTGGCTGCATTTGCAGGACACGTGGGAAAGTGTTCACAAGCCCACCAGCAGATCCCGCAGCCCCTCCCAGCGTCCTAGCCACGCCCCTTTCGGCAAACCCGCCCACGCCGGAGACACTTTCCAGCAGTGTGCCACGCCCCGCTCTCGCGCCACGCCTCCCAAGGGGGAGGGGCGCCTCCTTAGCAACAGACTCAGTCACCTTAGCAACCAACTCTGCTCCCACCATGGCTGAAGATGAGGAAGCTACTGCTCGGACGGAGAAAACTCTACGAATCCAGAGGGTATTTATAAACCTGCTGGACACGTACAGCAGCGGAAACATCGGAAAAGTGAGTAGCCCGGAAGTCGGAACCCAGCCCTCAGCTCCCAGGGCTCTGCCCCCTGCTTGCGACCCCATGTGGCATAGGTGCAGGCACTTCTCTAAGGAACTTTGCAAGTCCTGGGCATCGCCAGTGTCCCCCGAACCCCACTCCACAGCCAAGTGCTCCCAGGTGCTTGGAGATGGCAGACCCAACCCTGGTTGCTGTCCAGAACACCGGTTCCGAGCAGGGGGAAGGGGCGCGCCCAAGAGCACCCAGACGGTTAGGGGCGGGGCCTGGCCTTCTGACCGCTGCAGTCAGCTCTTTCCACCATCCTCCGCGTTGGAAGCAGGCGACTGACGAAAAGTAAATCCAGTGACGGTCACCCCTGAAGCAGTTTTCATCCATCTATCCCTTTGTTGAGCGTTTTATGCATGGCCAGAGTCATGGGAAATCCTCGACCTTCTCGTCCTGGACAGTGAAGATACTCCAGAGGGAACGAGGATCTTTATCTCTAGTGTCTGAGCATCCAAAGAAAGTAACAATGAACTCATTTTTTCTGGTTAGGACTCACTACCCTTCACGATGTCCGTACAAGCTGCACAGACGTCAGACCTTGCCGGGAAGGCCTCCGCGAGGCCTACAATCACTCTCCGAACAGAGTCAAAGATGCCTGAAATAGGACATAGGCACAGTGTGCACCCTCAGTGTTACCACGCCTAGGGCCCGGATAACAAACCTGGGCAACACAGCTGAATAATGTTGCCGCGCTCCTGTGCGTGCGTGCGTGTGCGTGTGCCTCTCACATTCAAGATGAGCGCACAAGGTCCAGAGTTCAATCCCGGGCTACCACATAACACAATGCTGAGCATGGTGGCTCACACCTGTTAATCCCAGCACTCAGCAGGCAGTGAGTTCGAGGCTGGCCTGGGCTACATAGTGAGTTCAGAGCCAGTCTGAACTACAAATCGAGACCCTGTCTCAAAAAAAAAAAAAAAAAAGTGAGCACTCTTATCACTGAGCTACACCCCAGCTTGCCAGCTTTGCTGCTTGCTTGTTTTCTGTCTGTCTTTCTGTTTGTTTTGATTGGTTGGTTGGTTGGTTGGTTGGTTTTGAGACAGGGTCTTGCCCTGTATCTTTGAGCTCACTGTGTAGACAGGTGACATTTATTCAACTCAATACACCATCTAAAGTTCATCGATCATTAATGGTTATTAATTTATATGTTAAAAAATTATATACTTTATACAACTGTATGTGAGAATGTGTATTTTATACACACAGTGGATGGGACTCAAAAGAAATGGTATATCTTCCAAAATACCAAAAAATATAAGAAAGGACAAGGAAACTAGAAGACACAATAACTACATTACTTTTTTGAAATGAACCATTGATTGAGTGTGGTGATGCCCACCTGTGATCCTAGCACTCAAGAGGCTGAGGCAGAAGGATTGCTGCGAGTTCAAAGCCAACCTAGGCTATATCCTAAGTTCAAGACAGCCTGGACTACATCGTGAGACCCTGTCAGAAGCCTCGACCCCTCCAAACATAAAAAAATTAAGAAGGCACAGTCTGGGAATGTCACTCAGTGGTATAGCACGTACTTCACAGTAGGTGCTGAGCATGCCCACAGACCTGGGTTCAAGGATAAGTGTAGTTCATCTTGTGTTTTTCAAAAAGAGATACAGGTGTTTAGAGAAGATGATAAACAGATGCTAGATCATCTGTACACATAAAAATGTCTCAAACACAAGAAACTGCTAAGTACTGTCACCTTTGGACAGCAGGATTCATTCATTTGTGAGTAACTATTAAATCCAAGGCACTGTGTTCAGTACAAGGAACTACACAGTGCATAAGAGAACAAATAATTTCTGCCTTCTAGGGTCCTGCCTGTCTTAGAAGAAGCTGGATTATAAGCAACATTTTAAGTAAGCATGCTATCTCAGCGAATGCGAAATGCTCTGAAGGACAAAGAGGCTAAGATGACGGATGGGGAGAGAGCACTGTAGGGAAGGACTCCCAGAGGAGCTGGCATTCATCAGACAAAGGAGGGACAAGGACCAAGCCAGGGAAGCAGCTCTCAGGGGCACAGCAAGGGCAGAGACTATGAGCTGGAATGAGATGGAGGCTTCTAAGACCAGAGTGGCCGGATGCCAGGAAGCAGGGCCTCCAGGGCTGACTTCTCAAGGAGCTGTGGTAGCAGGCCCTGTGGATACCCACCAGACTTTTGGGGGTGCAAAATCTTTTAATTTCTTTTAAAACCGGAAGAAAATAAATGAAATTTAAGTGTCAAAGATTATGTTTGGCTTTATAGCATTCAGTCATAAAATTTCTCTAGTTGTTTTATGGGTTAAAGGGGGCCCACAAATGTCAGCCACAGTGTGGCTGCAGCCCCTGCCCCACACCCGCCATACTGATCAGCTCCGCTGTGGTACTTGTGGAGAACAAAGCAGCAGAGTAGAGCACAGAGGGCCAGGTTTGCTTTGTGTTCTAATCCTACGGAAGCCACTGGCATCTGTGCCCAAGGCTATTGACATGCGAAGGTTAGGAGGGGGGAACAACAGAGAGTTTAACCTCTCACCTTTTCCATTTTGATCTCTGATTGTGTTCTCCAACCTAATATTTTTATAATGAAACCTTCAGGTATGCAGTGATCTCTTTCAAAAACTTCTCAATAACAGAACTTTCTGGTTAGTCTTTAATTAATGAGCGGATACCTTCTGGATTGTCCAGGTAATTGCTATTAATCTGCACACACAACCTGGGAGCAGGAATATGAAATATATCAAAGAAATGGAAGCGGTGCTTCTCGCTTTCAGGCATACAGCCCAGCTGGGCATTGTCACCCAGCCTCTCCAGCATCTCCCACCCTGTCACGTGCCTCTGTAACTGTGGGCAGGCTGCTTACTGCTGGCCATCCACCTTCTCATCATCTGTGAATGGGCACCTCAGCTGGCTCTGTATGTTGGCTCCTGGGAACTATACAGCTGTGAACATGGTTCTGCAGGCATGCCTACAGGACGCCATGAAACTACATTTCCCATTTCAGTTGGACACAACGAACGTCTTCACTCAAGCCCAGCTCTGCATCTTGCCATAGTGGGGAAGGACCCTTACTGGGGCCCTGAGGTGTTTGTCCGTAGCATGGAAAGTCGTAACAGTCCCACTTCATGTGGTGCGGGAATTAGACTCACTGACACGTCTTGCCTGTGTGGCACTCAGCAAGCCCTCAGTAGAGGACAACTCTTAGAATCATCACACATCAGCTGCTCTTATTCTGCTTGTTCTTGGTGTTCAGAGAATCTTGTTTTCTTGTAGTTCTTGGCCAGCTCTGTAGTTGGGGCTTCCCTTGAAGAAGTTACAGAGGAAGAGGAAGATGAAGATGAAAATAAGCCCACTGCCCTCGAAGCCACATCAGACAAGCAAAAAGAAGGCACCTTCCAGATCGTGGGTACACTGTCCAAGCCCGAAAGCGTCCAGCCAGACTTTGCCACAGAGACATACAAGGTAGGTCCAAGTGGCTTTGCTAGGGGTGGACAAAGGGGAGAGTTCCATCCACTCCAGCGCTCCACAGGATGGTGTCACGCTCAGATTCTCACTGTCTTCTGAAGACACGGCAGTGAAGGCAGGGCTGTGACTTGCTGTTCTCCAGTGACAAAATTTAATCACGTTAAACTTTTGAAGGAAGGCTTGGTGGTGTATGCCTATAATCTCAGCACTTAGGAGGCCGAGGTAGGAGCATCATCTTGTGTTTGAGGCCAGTTTGAATAACATACTGAGTTCAAGGCCACCCTGGACTATATAGTGAGATATTGTCTCAAAAAAAAAGGTGCTTTGCTAGGGGTTTAGCTCAGTGGCGTGTGTCTTGTGAGCATAATGAGCATAAGATTGTGAGCTCAGTCCCCGGTGTCTCAAAAAAAAAAAATCTGTCTGCATCACCCAAGACAACTCTGCACCACTCTGGCACCATCCACAAAGAAGAAATTCCTTTTGATAGTAAGCCACTCTGGAGCCAGACATGAAGACACACACCTGTAACCCCAGCTTCCCAGAAGGTGAGGCTGGAGGATCACAAGCTCCAGGCCAGCCTAGGGAAGTTACCAAGACCATCTCAAAACATTTTTTTTAAATAATGAAAGGACTGGAGCTGTAATTCAGTGATAGAGACCTTCTGGTTTCAACCCTCAGTACCAAGAAAAAGGAAAATAAAAGCCACCCAGGAACAATGTACTGTTATGTTACTGTCTTACTGAGAAAGTCACCTCCACATACAAATTCTACACAGCTGAAGCACTTAACCCCCGGGGAAGTGTGACCCATCTACTCCTTTACTTAGCCTTGTCTCTTGGCCTTCCACACACTTTTATATTATGCACTGGAACAGCCTTCCTTCCTGCCTCCTCTACTCTACCAGTCCTATTCATCCTTCAGGATATAACTCCTTACCCCATAAATTTGTATAGTTATGCGTCAATTTAAAATATGAGGGCCAAAGATTTAGCTCAGTGGTTTGGGCACCTACCTTGCAAGCGCAAGGGCCTGGGTTTGATCCCCAGTAACCAAATACAACAATTCTGGGCATGGTGACTCACACCGACCAGCAATTAGTACCACATACCACAGTGCCAAGTCTGAGGGCTCACACCAGTCCTCTCAAGTACTGGGGAGGCTGAGACAAGTGGATTGCCATAAGTTCCAGGCCAGCCCTGGGCTACATGGTGAGTTCAGAGCCAGTTTGAACTGCACAATGAAATACTGTCTTAACAAAAACAAAAACAAAAACTCCAAAAAATAAAAAAAAACTTTTAAAATTAAAAACAAATTTTGTTCTGTGAAAACAGAGTATGTTGATAGTCTATCTCATAATACTTCAGAATGTGACTTTACTTAGAGATAGGGTCTTTATAAAGTCCCAAGATTTTAAAAAAAAGAAATCAATAAGATGCACTTATCAGTTAATATGAGTGGAGTCCTTCAAGGGGGAGACTGGGCACAGAACCCAGGGAAGACACCACTTAAATATGGAGTCAGAGGGACGGGGAGTTAGCTCAGTGGTTCCGGCGCCTGTCTTGCAAGCGCAAGGGCCCGGGTTCGATTCCCCGGTAACCACATAACAATACTGGGTGTGGAGACTCACACCCAGCAGCAACTAGTACCACATACCATAGTGCCGGGCGTGGTGGTTCACGCCTGTAATCCCAGCACTCGGAAGGCAGAGGCAGGAGGATTGTGATGTGAGTTTGAGGCTGAGCTCTGGGCCAGCCTGAACCACAAAGCGAGACCCTGTCTCAAAAAACCTAAAAAATAAAAATAAAAAAAAAATATGGAGTCAGAGATCTGTGATGCATTCTGGAAATCAAAGAACACAACCACCAGAGATCCTGGGGTGGGGCGCAGTGAAGATTCTCCCTCACACCCTTCAAAAGAAACCAACTTTGTGGATGCCTATGTCTTGGGCCTTCAGTATGGAAAAGATGAATTCCTATGGTTGAATTCCTGGCTGGCTTCCTGCACTTTGTCATAGTGCACATGAATGCAATAAGTCTTGAAGACAGAGCAGGAGAAGCTCGTGTGCGGCTGTGAATTGAAGAAGACTCCTTTGCCTTTTCCCTCCAGTCTAGGTGTTTGATGAGATACCAAGTATGATTGGAAAGGCTCTGCGGTAACGCAAACTGGTTGGGGAACATGGCACATCTGCTGCTCAGAACATGGGAACAACAAACACACAGCCTGGCTTGGAAACCTGCCTTTATCTCAGTGCATAGCCATGGGACGGCCCCAGGGGAAATGTGCTAGCATCTGCATAGCAAGGGATGACTAGTTAAAGCCAGTGAGCACCCACATGACTTTTGTATGATGTAAGAACTTCACACTTTTAGCCATTAAAAGTTCCCACCTTTGGAAAACATTCCCGACTGCAGAGTGTGAAAAGATCTCTTACATTTGCAGAGAGAACAGATCTGTTGCATGTCATGGATTCCAAAAGGACCCAAATGAATCACCCTTCCGCATTTCTCTGGGGTTCACAGTACATCACTACACGGAGTTCATCAGGTTTCACACTTCACTCATTTTCCCCCAGTGTGTTTCAACTCTTCCCTCCTGACCTGGCCTACAGAGGCAGGCAGGGGAGACATTCCCACCCATCTTCCTGCAGTCCTTCAATCACCTATTCCAGGCTCTTTCCCCAAACTTCCTGTTATTCAATAACTTCCGGTTATTCAGTGAGCCAAAACGTCATACTGAATGGAGGTCTTCCTGCAGTGTTTTCTCTGGGACTCTCCCATGTAGCATCTCTAATTGGGAAGTTACTATTCTACCTAAACATTAAGATTACCTTGGTAGTTTCATGTCACCAATGACTGTCACTTTTCTTTCCAGAGCATCTCTCGAGGAGACCTCCTCCTGCGCCTGCTGGAGTGTGACACAATTATTTATAACATCACTGAGAGCCCGCAGCAAGCGGAGGAAGCTGTGTGGGCCATCTCTGGTCAGTGGGGTGCACTGCTGTCTCTGAGACCCTGTTTTTCATTGACTTTCATCTTGCTGTGCTGTAGACCAAATCCAGGGAGGGCGTCATGCACTGGAAGCCAAAGCTCTCCAAGAAGCTGCATCCTAACCCCTACTGACACATATAACTTCAGGGTGCCCTATTTGTGTATCGTGATGTGATTTCCAGACCCCAGAGATTCTCTCTGAACATAAAAATTAAATGCATTTTGACTGAGGATTTATCTCAGTGGCTCCAGAATCTCCCTAGCAAGCGCAAGGTCCTGAGTTCTATCCCTGGTACCACATACCACAATGCCAGGCACGGTGGCTTCAGCCTGTAATCCCAGCACTCGGGAGGCAGAGGCAAGAAGATTGCTGAGTTCGAGGCTAGCCTGGGCTAAATAGTGAGTTCAAGGACAATATGGACTGCAAGGACTGCAAGGCAAGACCCTGTCCAAGAGAACAAGGTGGGGTGTAGCAATCGGCTCAATTTGTGATTCGTCTCCTCTTTAAATCTGCAAAAAGTAAAGAGTGGTACGAGGATCTGAATAATTATTTTAGTCTGGGACCGCTAAAAAAGACAAACTGCACCTTGTATTGCAGTGACTTAGATTTGTTTGTTTGTTTGTTTTAGACAAATTACGTCACGGGTGAGCAACATTTCATGTAAAATAGTGTGTAAGTAGGCTCAGTTCTTTACTCACAAAGGCTGGCAATACTTTGCTGACCCTTGTGTTAGATGTGCCTTGTGTTAGATGTTGGATATTGTGGCTTGAATTCAGAGAAATGGAAGAGATCCCCAGGGAACACACCATCATCAGGGAAACGGAAACAGACTGTGGATGGGCAGGATTCCTCGGGAGCCCGACAGGTTGATTTCTGTAGTGATTCTGCCTCGAAGGAAATAAGAAAATAGTGCCTTCTGAGTCAAATAGGAGCGAGTATGGGAGGGAAAGTCATCAGAGTACCAAAGGGGACACGTCCCTGGTGTTAAACCGCTCCTCGAAGAACCTGGGACCCACTGGTTACAACAGTTGAAAACACTGGTATTGAAAGGGAAAAAACAAATTCATAAAACCTTCCACTTAAGTGAAGCGCCAGCTTGCTTCTTGGAAGGCTCTGAAGTAGATCTCTCCTTTCAGAAGCAAGGCCCTAATAACCACTGTGCTCTTGGCCTTACAGCGCTGAGTGAAGAAATCAGCCACTTTGGGAAGCGCAAGGTGTTTATTTTACTCTCTACGGTGATGAGTTGGGCGCGATCCAAACCTCTGGATCCTGTAAGTAGCTCATTAACTTTCTTCACGGAACCTTGCTCCGGTGGCTCCTGTGCGCGGGGGCACTTCTGCAGGAAGCCCCGTCACACACACTTCCGGGCGCATCTGATAGAGTCCATATGCTCTCAGAGCAGCCAGTCCCCAGCCACCCCACAGCCTGGGTCCAGGGCAGGCGTTTACAGCGCCGCCCATTCAGGCGCAGGCGCACTGCAGTGTTTTGGCCAAGGACAGGACTTGTGGAGGATAGGGGCCGCTCAAGGGGTTTTATAATCACATTTTCTTCGTTAGTCCATGTTGGCAGTGCATAGTTTCCATTCCTTGTGTGAAGTGCTGCATATATGTAACATATCTTAATTCTTTTTCTGTCCCCTTTCTCTGCTGTTCTTCCTCCTCCATCTCCTGATCCCCTTTCCATTTGAGAAATACCTTTCTCTACTTCAGTTTATTTTTTGCTTTGCTCTTTATTTATAATTTGGGCTTATATAAGAGAAACCATATGACCTGCAAGGTTGTGTGTCTGATTTATTTCACTTAACATTATGGTCTCAAGCTGCATCCATTTTCCTACAAATGAGTCGTTTATGCTTCTCGATGGCAGAATAGTACTCCATTCTGTGTAAATACCACATTTGCTTTACTCACTCATCTGTTGGTGGGCGTATTGAGCCACTTCCAGGCTTTGGTTGTTGCAACTTGTGCTGCTATAAACGTATGTATGGATTACTGTATTATGATCTCTTTAATTCTTTCTGGAAGATATCCTAGAAAGGGGAATAGCCAGGTTGAATGGAATTTCTACTTTCAGTGGTTTGAGGTCTCTCCATACTGATTTCCTCAGTGGTTGTACTAGTTTCCATTCCTACAAACAGTAGAGGTTTCCCTTTTCCCTGCACCCTCACCCTCACCAGCATGTGTTATCATTTGACTTCTTGATGATTCTTTCTGCGGTACGGGGCAATCTGAGTGTTATTTTAATGTGCAGTTCTCTCATGGCCAGAGATATTTATTTATTTGGTTTTCAAGTTTTGAGACAGGGTCTTACTCCATAATTCAGACCACACACAACTCATTGTGGGCTGCCAGTGCAGACAAACTGCTCCTGTGCTGCCGGGATATAAAGCAGAGCACATGCGGCCATGTGAGGCACGCGGCACTAGCTGACTCATACATGCCCATCACTGCCAGGTACTCTGGCTCACCTCCTGTCCTTGAGTCAGCTCCCACTCTAGCGGGTAGTCAGGAGCTCAATGTGTGCACCGTATGGGTAGCAGCCGCAATGTCTTCCGTGCTGGACTCTTGTCTTCTCCTGTGTCCCTGCCCCCACCACACCTCCCCATGTTGTGCTGTTGCTAGTCACCCTCGCATCATGTGACTGGCCCAGAAGCATCAAGAGTATCGATTAAGGACTGCAAAGGTGGAGACTCGGTGAGGCTACTCCTTGCCATTCAATCCAAGCCACTGCAGCAAGAACAAAGAACAAAGGGATGAGATGGGCACAGTGGTGCCCACCTGTAACCTCAGCACTCAGAGCCTGAGGCAGGAGGATCGCTGCAGATTCGAGAAGGCTTGCTTGAGCTACATGAGTTCAAGGCCTCAACAGCATATGGAGACCCTTTCTGGAAAAAATAAAAAAAGGCCTGTCATTTCATTTACACATAAGCAAACAAAGTAGATGGTTATTACAAGAAAATACGTATTACAGTCTGTTAAAAAATAAAATAAAAGGAAGACATACCCATCCTCCCACGGTATGGTCAGTTCAGGTATGAGGCCTGGAACTATAGCTGCCCATCTTCCCGTAAGCCTGGTGGGACACGTGGGAGGTGGGGGGAGGCGAAGCCAAAAGCCCCTCAGCAAAGCTGAGCTGGGGCACCCAAGACCAGGATAAATTCTGCTCATTACTTTGCACTTGCTCGGGTGTGCAGACAGTCCTGGGACCTCTCGTATTAGGGGCTGTAGACTCCGGTGTGAGTCCGTCTTCCCTGTCCCCTGAGGAGCTGCCGTCATTTGCTGAAAGCAGCCTATTTGCTCATCTATTTGTTTGTGAAGGACTCACTTAGATAAGGCCTAACCTGGATGATGTGTAATCACCAGACTTGGGCAACTGCTTCTCAGGCACTTAGCGTTCCTGTGTGTTGGGAATATCCAAAGCCCTGTTCACTGCCTGTTTTGAAATATGCACCTCACCATCATCCGCCAGAGTCACACCCCCCCACCCCCGACCCCCACCCCCGGCGAGCAGGGCTCTGGGGCTGCCTGGAAGCACCAGGCCACCGCTGCCTACTGTGCCTCTCCCAGCCCGGTGCACCAGCGCCGCACTTTCCCTGTCTTGCAGGAGGACACTGAGGTCCCATTTGCTGAAGAGGACTATCGGAGAAGGAAGAATCATCCGAACTTTCTGGACCACATAATTGCTGAGAAAACAGTCCTCAAATTTGGAAAAAATGTGAGTGTGAGGCCTCAGCATGGCTTGGGCAGGAAAGCTCTTACCCCCATAGGCTTCTTGGTCCTCATCTATTGTCAGGGCAATAAGTAGTTGGCTAGTTTTTTTATGGAGGACCCAGACTCCTCCCTGCATTACTTGCATCATTAGAACTCTTTAAACATCTCTTTGGCCTAACATCATACCACACACCTATAATCCCAGTACTCAGGAGGCTGAGTCAGGAAGGCTGCTGCAAGTTGGAGGCCAGCCTGGACTACATAGTGAGTTCAACACAGCCTGAACTATATAGCAAGATCTTGTGTCAGAAAGCCAAAATAATAATGTTAAACAAAATTTTGGAAACCTCCTTGTTTCGTTTTCTGGAAATTCATCCAGCGAGGTTACCCCTCAGGGCCCTGTCCTGAAGGAATGAATAGTCCTAGTGCAGATTTTGGTCCCGCCCCCCATGTGGGGTCCAGCTGAGCTTGTGCCCCCACCAGCCCCACAGACTGAAGACTCTGTGCATCCCCAGAAGAATAAAATAACTCAGCACCAGGATGGGAAGAAGGAAGGGATCCTCACTCTCTCTCTCTCTTCCCCAGAAAATACAAAATGCATACTAACCTCCTTTTACAAATCCGGAGGTGGCAGCTTGTGGAGGAGCCTGTGCACAGGGCCCCCCAGTTAAGGCTCTTTTCTGTATCATCCTCAGCTCAGCCAGCCTTGTTGGGCTGCTGTGGGCAGTGACAGTGCACCTCACTGTCCCCAGACAATGCAGGCCTTGAGGGTCAGAGCCCAAGACGTGCAGCTGCGGGTCGCACCGAGCTCCACCAGACACCAGAGCCCATGGCGCTCCTTCTGACCTCAGAAGCCCAGGGAGTCGCATTTACCTGACCCCTGTGATGTCACCAATGACTAAGACACACCCAGAACTGAGGCTAGTGTGAGCAATCACAGTGCACTCACTTCCTGTTCTAGCAAAATTGATCACTTAGACACACACATCCATTATAAAATTATTGTATCTCTCTTGTCTTTTATCAAAACTGATGATGGGAATTGACCTGGTATTGAATTAGTAACAGCTGAAAAAATTGAGGGCTTGCTTAACTATGTGCCTAGCAATGTTTCATTGATTGTGTATCATGTAACCTTCCAGGATCTTGTAGATAATTTTTAAAGTCCTGTTAAACAAAATTTTGACTAGTCGCACCATCCCTATTTCTTCTGTATAGTACGTAGAAAACACCTCCAGAAGTCCGGTGACATTTTTCCCCTACATAGGTGTTGGGCAATAAAAGCTCTAAGGCGGCACCTAGTGGTAACAAGAAATATTACAACAGGAACTTTGTCCTGGATGATGAGGGCCTATAAAAAATACTTGTGCAATACAGTACAGCACTGTGAATATTTGAAGAAATAAGAAACATTTCAAGAAACAAAGAGAGAATTAGGAATTCTAGATCCTTTTCCATCCATTAACATCACCTCAACTAATCACTAAACTCTGGGGTCATGTCTGAGACCTATCCCCAGGAACTAGCAGACCACTGGCCCTGAGCTACACCTCAGCCCACAACTTTTGGGATTAACACAAATAAAATAAAGGGACTGAATTAGTGGCCTAAATTTCTTCCTGTTTTAAATTCAATAGTTATATTAGAGTGTTAAAATTCTTGATTTTTGAAACCAAGTACGGCAATGCATGCCTGTAATCCCAGCACTTCATTTATTTGTCTGTTTGTTTTTTCATGGCATTTTAGGGATGCCATTTATGTTTTAATTTAGCAAACATTCATTGGTACATTTTAGATATACATAATGATAACATTCATTATAGGGACCCCCTCCCAAAGACCCCACTTCCTTTCCTTATTTTCAGTAAATTATCTCCATTTTTCCTTCAATTTGTTCTTTCTTTTTCCTTTTCTTCCTTCCCTCATCCCCCTCCCTTATTTCCTTTCTTATTTGAAGATTTTCTTTTCATTTCCAAATATTTACTGTACATATTAGTCTTTATTTTAACTTTCGGTTTCTCACCCCAGAGAAGCAATGTGGCATTTAAACATGTGTGTCTGATTTATCTCACTTGAGAAGTGCTCTCAAGGTGCATCTGTTGTACCACAGAGAGCAAGAGATGATTCCCACTGGGGCACACAGCAGAAGTTAAAAGTGTACGCACTTTTAAGTGTATGTGGAAGTGTACGCACGTGGTCTCCACTTCCTAGTAAAGTGAAGCATCTTACTGAAGCTGTGAGGGATTTTTAAAGGAAAGCCGGTGGATAAAAAACAAAACAAAACTGGTCGGTACAGAAATGGGGCAAAAGAACAGTTATCTCCACAAACCTTAGCTCCTAGGTCAGTTATCAGGTTATCCTACCAAAGACACACAGTTCTGACTTGCAACCACCTCCACGATACATTTTACCCGTTCCCAGCAGTGTTACAACTTGTAACTATTTCTGTGATATATTACACCATTCCTGGAGGTGAATCAACTCATCCTGGTACAAGCAAGGTCACAGAAGCAAAATGGCAATTAGTTAGACTGGGGAGAAGAAGTCATTCCTTGGTCAAACATGGAGTCACCGTGGGTCTCACAGCATCTGCTTGGCTATGAATGTCTGAAGTGCTTCTTTGTGGCACAGTAGTACTACATTATGCATATGTGTATATATATATATATATATATATATTTAAAACCCTACATCTTTCTTATGCAGTTACCACCAGTTGATGGGCATTTGGGCTGTTTCAAAGATTTAGCTATTACAAATTGTGCCACTATAAACATGAATGTGCATGTATCACTGTGGTATAATGCTTTTAATTCTTTTGGGAAGATACCAAGAAGGGGAATATTGAATCAAATGAAACTTCTAGTTTTTAGGTTTGTTTTGGAATCTCCACACTGATTTCCACTGTGGTTGCACCACACTCCCACCCAAAGTGGAGGGTTGTTTTTATCCCCCACAGCCCCACCAGCATTTATTTGATTTTTTAATAATTTATTTGATTTCTTAATAATTCTCTGGAGTAAGGTGGACTCTTGGTGTTTTAATTTGCATCTCTCAAAAGACAGCAATGTTGAACACTTTTTCATAAATTTATGTGCCATTTCTATTTCATCTGAGAACAGTATTCACTTCAGATGCCCATTTTTGGATTAAATCTTTAAAGGTCGGGAGTCTGGGGGAGTTTTGAGTTTTTTATATATTCTATATAGTAGTCCATTGTCTGATAACTGATAAAATTTTTTCACCACATTGTGGGTTGTTTCTTTACTCTGTAGGGGATTTCTCTTGTGCAAAAGCTTTTTAATAAGATCCCAAGTGCTGATTCTTTGTGATAGTTCTGGTACATAAAGTCTTGTTCATAAAGTCTTTGCCTATACTGAAGCGGCAGAATGCTAGCTAATGTGAGTAGTTTGAGTGTTGTAGCTCAGTCAGAGTACCCAGTCCAGGAGAATGGAAGACCCAATCAGGAGTTTCAGAGGCAAAGTGTGCAGCTTTATTTTAACACCCTCAGACAAACCTGGGACTTCTCTGCCAGAAGGACAGTACACAGCTCTGCTGAAGCCAGGCTTTTATGCCCTCCTGGCTGAATGTTCTGGAAGTTAAGCGCAAAGTTACACTTAGTATCACCTTATTGGTTAGGCCAAGAAATTCTATTGATTACAAGCTTAAATGTCTCATTGGCCAGTACAGTGTACAGGCTACAAGCTCCATTGTTTAGTACAGTGCATAGATTTCGACCTATAGTGGAGCAACAGGTATAACAATCCTTTCTAATAAGAAAGGAACATCTAAGCTCAAGCCAGCCAAGTATTCTGAGGCTCCGGACCTCAGTTGTAAACCTGAGCCTGGCTGGTGGCAACTCTGCCTGTGAATGTAACAGAGTTTACAGAGATAAACAGGAAGGAGAGAATCTACTTCAGAGCCTTCCAAGAAGACAGCTGGCGCTTCACTTGAGTGGAAGGTTTTATGAATTTGGTTTTTCCCTTTCAATACCAGTGTTTTCAAATGTTTTATTTATTTTATTTTCCTATATAGTTAGTCTTTCTATTTTAATATTTAGATCTTTGATCTGCATTTAGTATATGGTGAAAGATGATTCTAGGTTTACTCTTCAGCATGTGGACAGCCAGTTTCCCCAGCACCACTTATTAAAAAGGTCTTCTTTCTTACAGTGAATGTTTTTGGCTCCTTTGTCAAAGATAAGGTGGCTGAATGTGTCTAGAGTCACTTCTGTATCTTCTAATCTGTTCCACTACTCATCAGATCTGTGTTTTTCCCTTACTACCAGAATTCCTTTTAGAGTAAAGGACAAGTTTAATGTTTTTATAATAAATATATTAGGATGACAACATTTCTCCATTTTAGATTATCATTCTTTGGAATATTTTGTGTATGTGATTTTTTTTTTTTTTTTTTGAGACAGGGTCTTGCTTTGTAGTTCAGGCTGGCCCTGAGCTCACTGTGTATTCCAGGCAAGCCTGGAATTCACAGCAATCTTCCTGCCTCCGCCTCCTGAGTGTTGGGATTGCAAGCCTGAGCCACCACGCCAGGCACTATTGTATGTGGTACTGATTGCTGGTGGACATAAGTCACCAGGCCCAGCACTGTTGTATGCATTTACCCAGGATCAAACCTGTGACCTTATGCTTGCAAGGCAGGCACCCCAACCACTAAGCTAAATCCTCAGTGAATTAGACACATGATCAAGAAATCATGAAATTTTTTTTGGCAGTACTGGGGATCAAACTCAGGACCTTGTGCTTTGGAGCACGTGCGGCACCACTGAGATAAACCTCTGGCCTGTTTTTTTGCTTTTTTAATACAGGGTTTTAAAGTACAGTATGTACTTCAGGCTGACCTTCAACTCACTACATAGCCCAGGTTGGCTGTGAACTGGTGGCAATCTTCCTGCCTCAGCCTCCCAAATGTGAGATGCAGGCACACACTACCATACCCAGTCCGGGGAGTGAGTTCAGAGGTCCTTATAGTCTTCACATTGCCTCAGCTCCACAGACCTAACTCATAACAGACACTGAGGTTTGTGTACTATGGCAGATTAGAATCGAAACTTGATGCACATATTTTATTTATATGCTCTCTGTAATCAGTTCCTTTGTGGGATACTATAGGCAGTTACCTCCTTGCCAGCAAGTACAGAATAGCCATTGAAAGGCATCAAAAAATATAACCTTGACTAGCCTAAAATATTCAATACGTACATCCCCATTACATTAGCTCATTAAAGAAAGCTAAGTGTCTTCCCCAGAACATGAAGGAAAAGATTCAAATGCAGAGCAAAGAAATAAAATAAAAAGAAAAAAGACTCAAATGTGGGGGTACAGTCTCACTGGAGGCCAAGCCAGAACCCCAGGCCATCTTCACCGCCCAAAGCCTCAGCTCAGAAAGGTTCCCGCCTGGAGGCCCAGGGCTCCGTGGTCACACCCAAGTCACTGACCCGCCAGGCAGAGGACAAGGGGTGGATGCCACCCCAGCTCCGGGCAGGAGCAGTGAGGCTGTGCACCCCATCAACACCAGGGGAAGTGATTTAGCCAGCCACCTTGTCCTGGCCCGGCGGTGGCCTCGGCCAGAGTTCCAGAAAGGAAGAAACTCATCCCAAGACAAACCATCTGTGGCTCAGAATGTTTTCCCCTTTTCCTATTTTATCAGATGAAAGAGGCTGTCTTCCCTTTCCTGGCCTCCCATCCCCATTCTGTCGCCTCCCTTTGCGAGGTCCTGTTCCTCAGACGCGCTCCTCCACCCAACCCCCATCTAAAACCTCACTGTGACTTGCTGCCTCTGTGAAGCCTCCAGGATCTGTGGGATTCGAGCCATGGCTGTCGCAAGCCTCTGGAAGTCGTCTCTTGTTATACTTGAAACTACCGGGGAAAGCCAGGGATCCGGGTCACTGCTCAGGCAGCCCTGGTTGGGATGTGGGGGAAGGTGGGCCAGGGGGTGTGTGTAGCTTTCTGTGATCATCATTAAATGCCTGAGCTCCGAGCGGCCTCGGTGTGTGGCAGATCGGCACAGTACATCGCAGCAGGCGTGGTGCCTGTCATGCCAAGTGCGGGAGAGGAGGAGACGCCACCCAGGGCTGGCGCGCTCAAAGCTTCTGTCCCCTCCCACCAGCACCTAGCCTTCCACACGGCCGTGCGGTGTTCAGATCCCAGCTGTGACCCCCTCAAAAACTTCACTCAGTGACCCTGACTGTCCCCACTTCGTCCTTCATCCACGTCGCCCCTTCATCCAAAGCCCCACTGATGGAGGAGGCCGTGGACCACCGAAGGAGAGGCTCTGCCTGAGGAGTGCAAAAGCCTCCAGTCCCCACACTGTGAAGCAGACAAAATAAGCAAAACAACAGAAATCCCCCTGCACCAACTGCGCCGTTTCAGTTGGGCAATGGGTTAGCTGGAGGAGACGCACATCCACCCTGAAACCTCTCCTAGGTGAGACCAAAGTCCCAGTCTAACATGTCACTGGACCTTACGTCAGCCGTCCGGAAAACACTGTGCCCAAGATGCAGAGCTCTCTGGGTTTGTTTTGTTTCATTTTATTTTGTTCCTTGGGTTTTTATTTCTGACCTGGTGACTTGCTCTGCTGCCCAGGCCACTCTCTCCCTGGCGCTCCTCACCTCTCAGCCTCCTGAGTAGCTGGGACGGCAGGTGTGTGTCACCTGAATTCTAAATTAAGCAACTTAAAGGCCACCGGGCTCATGGCAAGTGTGAGGGTGGGGGGACGGCCAGAAGGTAAGTCGGCCCATAGGTGTCCCTGAGTGTCCACTTTCACAGAAGGATATTCACCCCAGAGCCCCCGGTCACTGTGATGACCCTAAAAGACAGATAAATACTGAGGCAGAGTCTCTGGGGCATAAGCCAGCCTGCGAATAAAGTCAGTATCCCATGTCTGTGGAAATTGTCCTGTGCAGCCTCTCACTGAACTCACTTGGTGGCTGTCTGTCTGTCGCTCGCTTGCTCCTGTCGGGAGATGACACACCTGAGCCGGGAACTGCTTCTGCAGTCTTTTCCCTCCATGCCAGGGGAGACTTTACAGGCAGTCAGTTTTCAACAAATAACAACTCTGGCTTTAACTTTGTTATAAGTCCTGAGTGAATTCCCACCAGGGTCGTGGCCTCCTAGGGTCCCCAGGGGTTGTTTACCCGCTTCCGGGACACTGCTTCCATCCTGAACACCCAACATGTCCAAAAGGGTTGATGTAACTACCTGTGTGCTCCTTGTAACCCCTGAAAAACTCCAGTTTAACGTGATTCAGAGGGGATAGTCAGTCTTTTTCTGTATTTCACCCAATAGACCAGAATGCTTGCAACTTATGTGGTTGCCGCAGGACTTCAGTACGGCATGGAAGGAGGCATCTTACACACATTTTTTAAGGTATGACTTTTCATTATATGGATTTTTGATAAAAATTTTACAGGGCTAAGAGTATAGCTTGGTAAGGGAGCTCTTGCCTGGCAAATGTCCTACCATAAATAAATAAGTCAGCTGGCTGTGACAGCATACCCCACCCCCCCAACCCCCCCATTCCCCGGTGATCACGGGACTCAGGAGGCTAAAGCAGGAGGGTGGCTGTGAGGTCAAGGCCAGCTTGAACTGCGTAGTAAGACTCTGTCTCAAAAAAAAAAAAAAAAGAAAAACTAAAAAACTTCTGATAATTACCTTTACCACTAGGGTACTTCTAAAATTTAGTTCTTTTTATGACAAAAAACATGGATATGAAAGCATTTCCTCTCTAAGTAGATGATATTCAGTTGGCTGCCGACAGTAACTAATGAGATTACAGATATGTAGAGGAGCATATCAGCCCTAAAGTTGCATTTTTCAAAGAATCATTTTTAAAAATTATATATATATATATATATAGAGAGAGAGAGAGAGAGAGAGAGACTATATATGTATCTGTATAGATATAGATACGCACACACACACATGCGCACACGCGCACACACACACACACACACACACACACAGTCTCGCTATATAGTTCAAGCTTTGAACTTACTATGTACTTCAGAAATCTTCCTGCCTCAGCCTTCTGAGTATTGGATCACAGATGTGGGTTGACAACACGTCCTGCTTTACTAAATGTATTAATTGTCCATGTGAACAGGTTTCAGAGTGATACTTCCACATTGGTAAACAGGGTGCACTAGTCAAACCCACCCTCCCTTTTTCTGCCCTCTCCCCCTTCCTGTCACTGAGGGTCTGAGGAGGAGCTCCCCCAAAGAGAAGAGGGGCGCCTCCCTGCCTCACAGCAGTTCTTAACCGGTCACAGAAAGAACTGCAGGACTCCTGAGTAAGAAGCAGAGACAGGTTTCCTAAGCAGACATGCAGAAAGGAGAAGGGTGTTTGAGGGTAAGGAGCCCTAGGGCCTGGGTGGGGGAATTGTGCAGCCTCCTGAGTAGCAGGGGACAGCAGGTGTTCATCACCTGAGTTTTAAATTAAGCAACTTAAAGGCCACTGTGCTCATGGCGAGTGTGGGATTGGGGGGAGGCGGCAAGAAGGTGAGTTGCCCCACAGGTGTACCTGAGTGTCCTTTCTGCTTTCGCAGAAGGATATTCACCCCAGTGCCCCCGGACTGGAGCACTGGGGGTGTCTTCTCTGAGGTAGTGGTCTCACTTCTTTCTCTGAGGTAGTGGTCATGCCCTTGTGTCTGCTTCCTGAAGTCAGGCCACTCATTAGCTTATTAAAAGGAAGTGCCTTTGTGAGCTGCCTGCCTGTGTTTGAAGTCGGGATGCCGCTGTCCAGTTAATTAACTTTGCAGTTCCTGCCAGCAGAAGTCCTCTGGTACAATTCATCCATGCATGAAACACAGAGACCGGCCATGGACTCTGTGTTCCCTGAGATTCAGGAACTCAGAGTGAGGAGTCTGGTGGGGGAGATACACAGCCGGGGGTGGAAAAGGCTTTGCAGCCTGGGGTAACTGATTATATCTTGAGGCTACAATCTTCTGAGAAGTACGAATTTTTAGATTAGTTTCCTTGTCTCCTTCCCAAGCCATCTTTATTTCTACCCTCCTCCACTCCTGCCTCTATTAATCACTGCTGTCCACTCAGATCGTCTTTTTCAGCTCCCATGTCTAAGGAGGGCCCACCGGTCCTGCCTGTCCCGTCTGTCTCATGGTGTCCTGTGGTTGTACCCCATCTCCCCAGTCAGGACAGAGACTGATGTCCAAAGCATGCAGAGATTCCTCAGCAGACAGATCTCCCTGTCACACATACCCTTGGGTGAGTTACACCACTTACACACAGGACTGAGACAAACACTTGGGCTTTTCTTTCCTTTAGCTTGCTTGGCTGGGTGAGGTTCCCGCGTTACCTGTTTTTGGAGATGGAGCAAATGTGATTCCAACAATTCATGTCCTTGACCTGGCAGGGTAAGCATTCCCCCAGAAATGTGACCCCCCCCATGTAGTTCATCGATCTGTCTGCTGTTTATTTTCTTTTTGAGGCAGAGTCTCACCATGTGGTTTAGGTGACCTTAAACTCACTCTGTGACCCAAGCTGCGCTCAAACTCCAGCAGTCTTCTTGCCTCAGTGTCCAGGTTCTGGGATTACAGGCATGCGCCCCGGTACCCTCACAGATCTATCTGTAAACTAGTGTTTCCTGAGTATTTACTCAGCACCAACGGCCTTACCCATATTGTTTACAACAACCCTATGCCTCAAAACAAAACAGAACGAACAAACAACCTAAACAACACTCAGGGACATAATTTCTTTCTCCTTTACCCCAGATGGGATAGTGATACCAGCTCACCAGTTCAGATTCAGGAAATCTGATAGAAAATTGGAGATCTGTAACTCTTCCTCCCCCACAATCATAGATGAGGTTGTATTGATAGAAAATAACAATCCTGCGCTGGGGATTTAGCTCAGTGGTTCCGGCGCCTGTCTTGCAAGCGCAAGGGCCCGGGTTCGATCCCCAGTAACCACATACCATACTGGACGTGGAGATTCACGCCCAGCAGCAATCAGTACCACATACCACAGTGCCGGGCGTGGGGGCTCACGCCTGTAATCCCAGCACTCGGGAGGCAGAGGCAGGAGGATTGCTATCATGTGAGTTTGAGGCTGAGCTCAGAGCCAGCCTGAACCACAAAGCAAAACCCTGTCTCAAAAAAATTAAAATTAGAATTAAAAATTTAAAAAAAAGAAAATAACAATCCTGTCCTTAAGCAAGTAGAAAATAGTGGGTGACCATGGTTCAGTGGAGAAGTATTAGGTAGGCACTGATGCTGCTGATCGCTTCAGGCACACCTGATATTATCTTACAGCATTTTCTTAGTTTCCAGTCAGAGGAGGCTAAGGACTGGCTAAACTCAACAACGCATTCCCAGAGGCTTGCATAATTCTTCATTCCTCACAGGAATACTGAGTCAGAAGCAGAAGTAAAAACCAGACAGCCCTTTTTCTAAAGGGCCTGAGACAGCTCCTGCCCAGGCTCATTCCACCTCTCCACCATCACGCGCTCTGCTTAGCAGAAGGCTGAACATCTGCAGGGCTTCTTTGGAGGAGCCCAGTGTTGCAGGTGGCCAGTGGATTCACATGCACAGGACAGACGGAGCCTAAGACACATTCCCAGCGGACACTGACTCAGCAGCCAGGTCCTGGGGCCTCAGGAGGAAACTGATCCGGGCCTCCCAAGTGGCTGGCTTCGCATCATCCAGTGCCCCTACATTTTCCAGTTCACTTAGAAGCAAGTGAAGCGCAGACTTCAGCCCTGTGTGAGACCTCACCCCTGGCCCTGAACCTAATGGCTACTGCCGTTTCTAAGGACAGATCTTTTAATTAAGTCAGTCTCAGTGCCATCAAAAATCACGAATTAACATCATAAAATGAACACTGATTGTTAGATTTTTATTTTGGGTGCTAGGAACTGACCCCCAGTTTTGCATACACCAGGGAGCCACTGGGCTGCTTAGCCACAGACTCGCAGGAAGTAAACACACAGACGGTGCGCTTCCGTTTTGTTTTACTGAAAAGGGATCCACTCGGAGAAGCCAGGTGCCCAGGAAGACCTGCTTCTTCCTGGAATCCTTTGTGTGGTGCACACACCAGTGCTGCCTCTGTGCTGATGTGGGAAACTTGCTCACATGAGTCTGATTTTCTCCCTCATAGACTGGGATAGGCCTAATGATCACCTAACGCTGTCGAGGCCTGTTCACTGGAATTACATCTGCAGCCCCGAGAGTAAACTTTCGGAAATGCTGACAGTCATTAACCTCCTCAAGAGCCGGGTATCTGTGACTCACTGAGCAAAACACCAGCCCCAAGCGCCCCTCTGAGGTTCAGAGAGCTCACACTGGGCAGGAGCCAAACCATGCGCCATCTTGCAAGGCTGAGTCCTGCTTTTGCAAGCTGTGCAGTACTCGAAAAAGAAATCAGGGCCTGGCGCCGCCAGCTCCTGTTTTCTCCATAGCTCTTCAGCCTGATACATGTCACTCAGCTCCTCAACACCTTCCTCTCTTAGCAGCAGTTTGGTAATCCCTTCCCTGATGTTACAGACAAAGAAGTGAGATAACCTTAGACATCCGCTGGGGAGGCTGAGGTAGGAGACTTGCAATTTGAGGTCACCCTGGGATACATAGGGAGATTGTGGCAAATAGAGGGATAGAGGGATGGAAGAATGATAGTGATGAGAGATGATAGACAGACAGACAGACACCCAACGCCCAACGATGCACCATGGGGGTGGAGTGCGGTGAGTTCTAATTCATCACCTCTTTGCTGCTTCCCTGCTGCTCCACAGAGTGATACAAAATGTAATCGACCACGTGCCGAAGCAGCACTACCTGGTGGCTGTGGACGACTCTGCGAATACCCTGGAAGACATGGTCAAGGTGTGTGGGTGGCCCAGCTCGGCTTTACCTGGAACTCTGGTCTTGGGATTAGCGGGACACCCTAAAGTGGATGTCCCTTAGATTCACACTCTCTGCTTTTGCTGCTGTTCACTTTAGAAATTCCCAGCCCAGGACGTAGCCCAGTGATGCCCCGCCTGCCTGGCAAGCCTCAAGGTCCTGAGTTTGACCCTCGGTACCAAAAAAACCCCCACAACTTCCTACATGTTGGCTCTTTTCTAGGATGCGTGTGGAGGGGGAATAGGAAAGGCCACTCTGAGGCCCCGGGGGTCCCTCACACACAGGAGTGTTCACCGGGACACAACGTGACCAAAATCATAGCGAGTGTTTAACACTACAGAAACGGACAAGTCGCTTTTTTTTTTTTGGTCTTTTGAGACAGGGTCTCGCTTTGTAGTTCAGGCTGGCCCTGAGCTCAGTCTTGAACTCACAGCACAGCAATCCTCCTGTCTCTGCCTCCCAAGTGCTGGGATTACAGGTGTGAGCCACCACGCCCGGCAACGTCACTTTTGGGTCCCTCAGAAACCTCCCTCTTGCTTCAGGCACACTTGTTTCCCCCCTTTGCCTCGTCCTTAAGCGCATCTGGCAGGGCTCTCCTGTGAGTGTCTCCAGCTGCCCTGTCCCCGCTGCCCCCAGGCCCTCACTCCATTCAGACCATTGACCTTTCTCGGACATTTTGACTTTGGGAAGAGCCTCAAGCCAGGTCTGGTGAGAAGGGCAGGATAGTCCTGCCTTTCTCTCTGAAGGTACTCACCCCTGTGCCCCACTTCCCACACTGTCACCTTGGGGTTTCGGATTTCAACAGAAGAGGGGGCACCAGGATGGAGACTGTCAACAGACATTACAAGCGTTTTATAGTTCTACCTGGGTTCTGTTTTCAGAGCATCAACTAAGGGAGTGGCTGTTCTAAAAACAGAATGAGTGTTCCCCAAGAGGACAGTGACAGAGCCAGGTGTGGTGGCCCCATAATCTTAGCACTCAGGAGGCTGAGGAAGGAGGATCCCTGCAAATTCAAGGCCAGCCTGGGCTGTAGTGCAAATTTGTCTCAAAAAAAAAAAAAAGAAAGAAAAGAAAACTTAAAAATTTTAAAAATAAAAAGATCAAGGCTCAGAATGCTCTCTGCCGAGTCGCACACACTCCAAGTGATCATGTACTGTGTCCATCTGTCTCCTTTTTCAAACTGAGAGTTCCTTGAGGCCAGGGGCCAGGCTTACTCATCTCTTTCCGAGCATAGTTTTAGAACAGATAAACAAATGAATACGTTCAGCACAGTGTTCTTTGTTTTCCAGATGCTCCAGTATTTCTATTCAGTGATGTCCACATTGGTTCCAGACGCCTGACATCTTACAGATGAGCTCAATAACATCTCTCTGTCTGCTCAACAGGTCATCAGTAGAAGCACCGGGCCTGGCAAAGTCCAGAAAGTACCCAAAGAAAACGCTTACATAATCAAGGAGCTCACAGTTAGTATCTCAGAATTTGTGAAAGCTCTTGGGAAATACTGCTGATGCCTGGGGATCCCAACCAGAATGCCCAGCTTCCGGCTCCGTCCCTGGACCGACTACTCTCTGTCCAGCCTCAGTTCTTTTGTTAAAAAAAATTCTGGGAAAATCTCCCTGACCCCCCCCCCCACACACACACAGTGGAGGGGGTCGGCGTCTGGGCCTCATGATGACTGACAGCTTCGTCCTTCAGGAACAACAGACTCTGCAGGCTGCAGCCCTGCAGTGAGTGCCTCAAACTGCTTCTAGGATGTAATTCTCGTGCAGGATATTGTGTCCGAATCCTACACTTGACTGTTCCATAAAGCCTAAGTCCACAGGTTGTTTCTGAGGAGCAGTAGGATGTGGGTGGTGTTTGGGAGTCAGAAGGAATGTGGTCTTCTATACTGACGCTCGCGTGCGCATACATGTCTGTGTGTGTGTGTGTGTGTGTGTGTGTCTGTCTGTCTGGGTGTGTGTGTGTGACTGGTAATTGAACCCAGGGCTTTTCCAATAAGCTATATCCCTGGCGCTTTTCTTTATGTTCTTGCTTTCTTTTCTTCCTTTTTCTCTTTTTGTGTTTTTGAGACAGGCTCTCACTGAACAGTTCAGGCTGGCCTCAACCTCACTATGTAGCCAGGCTGGCCTCAAACTCACAGTGATCCTCCAGCCTCAAACTCAGTGCTGGGAGTACAGACACGCCCTCCCATCACACCCAGCTTTTTTTTTTTTTTTTTTTTCCCAATTTTGTTTTGTTTTTGAGACAAGGTCCTGCTATACAGTTCAGGCTGGCCTGAAACTCACTGTGTAGTACAGGTTGGCCTTGAACTCATGTAAACTCGCCTTCTTTAGCCTCCCAAGTGCTGGGATTATAGATGTGCACCATGATGCCTGGCTTTTTAATTTTTTAAATTTTTATATATTAAGGCAAGATCTCCCTAAAATCACTAAATTACATAGGCTAGACTTAAACCTGTAATCCTCTTGCCTCAGCCTCCCAGAGTGCTGAGATGTCAGGTGTGTGCCATCACAACAAAGTACTGACTGTTTGGGGGGATTTTGAGCCATAAGACTACATTATTCAAAAAATAGATGCTAATCGGGCATGGTGGTTCATGCCCGTAATGTCAGCACTCAGGAGGCAGAGGCAGGAGGATTGCTATTGAGTTCATAGCCAGCCTAAACTACATTTCAGACCCTGTCTCAAAAAAAAAAAAGTAGTTGTTATATGTATTTCTTAAAAAGGGCCACGGGGATAGCTCAGTGGTAAATACCTGTCTCGCACACCCAGTACCAAAGAAGAAGAGAAAATATGACCATAAGTGCTCTGTAAATATCTAGCACTGGGCTGATTTTCCATTCATTTAGTGAATGTGCATTGCTTTTTCTTTCACACTGTGAAAATGAGACGGAAGTGACAACCCTTTCATTTCCTTTCCACCATAGCAAGGGAGCATCGACCACTTACTGGTCAACCTGAGAATGGAAGCGCTCTTTGTGAAGGAGAATTTCAACATCCGGTGGGTGGCGCAGAATGGATTCGTGGAAAACATTAACAACATCCTCAAAGAATACAAGCAGAGCAGAGGGCTGCTGGTAACTACTGCCCGCCCCTGTACCCTGCTTCCTGCCCAGTGCACAAATCTTGCCCTAGTGCAGTTGGCCAGTGAGAGCATTTTCCTTTGCAAACATCCAGACTTCTAGTTTCAGCCACTTTTCAGACTTGACAAATTTGTGCCCATCTGATCATCTACATCTATATTATGCTAATATTTGTCAACTGAACCTTAAACTTTTTTTTTAGGTTTTTGAGACAGGGTCTTGCTTTGTAGTTCAGGCTGGCCTTGAGCTCAGTCTCAAACTCACATCACAGCAATCCTCCTGCCTCTGCCTCCCGAGTGCTGGGATTATAGGCGTGAGCCACCGCGCCTGGCATAGTGGTATGTGGTACTGATCGCTGCTGGATGTGAGTCTCCATGCCCAGTATTGTATGTGGTTAACTGGGGATTGAACCTGGGCCCTTGCACTTGCAAGACAAGCGCCAGAACCACTGAGCTAAATCTCCGACCCACCTTAAACTTTTTAAAGTAAGCTGGGCATGGTGGTGTATGATTGTAATCTCAATACTCAGGAGGCTGAGGCAGGAAGATCACCTCAAGTGTGAGGTAGCTTGGGCTACATTAGGAGTTCAAGGCCATCCTGAAGCACATAGCAAGACTCTGTCTCAAAAAATTAAGTCAGTGGTGATACTAAGTGCTGTGCAAACTGAGCAGTAGGCTCTAGAGTGTAGCACAACTACCAGCATAGGCAGAATCCCCCGGTGCCTCCCTCCCTGCAGGGACACCTGTGGGACAGGTTGGTCAAAGAAGTCTGACTACTACTTTGACCTTTCCCCTGGCCAGAGGATTTACTGGACATTCTAATCAACACAATTGTTCAAGGTTTTTTTTTTTTGGTTTTTTTGAGACAGGGTCTCGCTTTGTGGTTCAGGCTGGCCCTGAGCTCAGCCTCCAACTCACATCACAGCAATCCTCCTGCCTCTGCCTCCCGAGTGCTGGGATTACAGGCATGAGCCACTATGCCTGGCACTGTGGTATGTTGTACTGGTTGCTGCTGGGGTGAATCTCCACGCCCAGTATTGTTTTGTGGTTACCGGGGATCGAACCCAGGCCCTTGCGCTTGCAAGACAGGCGCCGGAACCACTGAGCTATATCCCCGGCCCGCAAGGTATTATTTTTTTAAAGTTAATTAACAAATATAAATATATCTATTTATCATGTACACCAGACACTTTTTAGGGATTAATTCATTGATTTTTGCAGTGCTAAGGATTGAACCTTTGCCTGGGCCTTGCTTGGCACTGGGCCAAACCCTCAGGACTTTATTTTTTTGAGACAGGGTCTCACTAAATTGCCCAGGGTGGGTTTGAACTCGTCATCCTCCTGCCTCAGCCTCTCAGAGTTCCGAGATTCCTCTGTTCACCATCCTGTTTTGAAATATGTACAGATTGTGAAAAGGTTAAATGAAGTTAATTAACATAGGAATTGCCTCACATGCTTTTGTTTGTTTGTTTGTTTTTGAGGCGAAATGTAGGTATGGTAGAATTCTTCTGTGCAGAATCATTTTTAAAAGGAGATACTCTTATCTCCACATTAAGGATGAAGAAACAAGCTCAGAGAGATGAAGTAACTTCTTCAAAGGCAGGTAGCCAGTGAGAGACACAAGATACAGGCACAGCAGGAACTGGCCTGTCTAAGCCCCGCATCTGCTCCTCCCCTATGGGATCCGATACCTGCAGCCCCTGCCGCTCTTCCGGTGCTCCCTGGGGACCTTCTAAGTCCGAAGTGGGTCATCGGGAAGTGTTTAGAAACTGTACAGCGGCCGTAACCGCAGTGAGCGGAGGGCCTGGATATGTCCCCTGTGAGGAGCATTAAGCCAGCGCGGGGCTGGGCAAACGTGGAGGTTTACCCCGACCAGAGCTGCCACCCTGGAGAGCCTGGAGGGCGGAGCCGGAACTCTACAGCCCTCACCCCTGCCGGGCTCCAGCCTCTTGCGGGCCGGCGGAGTTCCGGGCGGCTCAGGCCAGCCCAGGCCAGGCCGTTCTGGGTGCTGGCCCGAGGCCTGGGAGCCTGGACAGCGCCTGTCCTCCGGGGGCCAGTTTCTGCGCACATCCGGGTCTTCCCCGGGCATCGGGGCTTGACTCTGCTCCCCCAGGCAGCGCCAGGGGCTACTGCCGCATGCCTGGTGATTGAACCAGGGTCTTCCCGCTGCGGCTCTTCAATTTCATTTAACACCGAGTGTCTCTCCATCACCCAGTGTTCAAACTTTCAATCCTCTTGCCTCGGCCTCTCTAGTATATTCCTGGTTATGAATGCCACAATATTTGTTTAACATTCAAGCACATTTTCAGCAGAAGAGATAGCGTTTTTTAAAAATCAGGGTAAGTTAGGGCCAGGGAGTTAGCTCAGTGGTTCTGGTGCCTGTCTTGGAAGCTCAAGGGCCCTGGTTCGATTCCCCGGAAACCACATACAATACTGGGTGTGGAGACTCACGCCCAGCAGCAATCAGTACCACATACCACTATGCCAAACCACATACAATACTGGGTGTGGAAACTCACGCCCAGCAGCAATCAATACCACATACCACTGTGCCGGGCGCGGTGGCTCACGCCTGTAATCCCAGCACTTGGGAGGCAGAGGCAGGAGGATTGCTGTGATGTGAGTTGAAGGCTGAGCTCAGGGCCAGCCTGAATTACAAAGTGAGACCCTGTCTCAAAAAAAAATCAGGGTAAATTAAGTGTTACAAATCATTAAATCAGACCAAGTGTGATGGTGCTCTCCTGTAATCCCAGCACTTAAGAGGCTGAGTCAGGAGGCTCACTGAGAGTTCAAGGCCAGCTGGACTACATAGTGAATTCAAGGACAGACTGAATTACATAGGAAGACTCCTCCATCTAAAAAAAAAAATTACAACAGCAGTCAGAGGGCTGAGGCAGGAGGCTCCTGTGAATTACAGGCCAGTATGGGCTGCACAGCGAGACCTTGACTCTAAGAAAAGAATGAGGGAGACAGGCAGGCAGGCAGGTAGGCAGGCAGACAAGAGCGAGGTCAGGGCCCTGAGACTGAAGGATGGATGCTTCCCTGAAATGAACCCTCTTAGTGCTGTGGACCTTTGCTCAGCCCTCACGCAGCCCCTTCTGCCCCTCTTGCAGCCCATCAAGATCTGCATTCTGGGCCCTCCTGCTGTGGGGAAATCCAGCATAGCGAAAGAGCTGTCCACACACTACAAACTCCACCACATCAATATGAAGGACGTGGTTGCCGACGCCATAGCGAAGCTGGTAAACACTTCACTGGGAATATTGACGTCTGAACAGTGCTTTTCTTAGCCATTAATAAGCAAGCAACCAATTTCACCTGTCAAAGATATTTGTTATTTTCAATTGATTTTCCTGCTGGTCCCAGTTATAGAAACACAGGGCCCCACGAGGCTCCCCTTAGTGAGACAGAACTGTCCCCCCCCACCATTGGCCCTGAGTCTAGATCACCTCCAGCTCTTCTTCAGAGTCTGTCTTTTCCCTGGTAATGGGAAAGCCTTTAACTGTTTTTATTCCAGTTTGTTTATTTGTTTGGAGACAGAGTTTCACAATGTAGTTCAGTTGCCCTCAAAGTCATGCAGATCTTCCTGCCTCAGCCTTCCAGAGTGCTGGGATTACTGGTGTGCACCACCGTGCCTAGACCCACGACTTCTGCATGATGACTGTCACCAGGTCCCTGCTGGATTTGTGCCAGGTAGCTGGGGAGTCCTGAGTACAGGCAGGGCCCTCCACAGTCTGAACCCCTGTGGCCTGCAGGAGGCGATTGTTACCCCTAAGGACAGAGAAGAGGAAGACGAAGGTGATGAGGAAGAAGAGGAGGAGGAGGAGAATGTGGAGGACGCTCAGGAGCTGCTGGATGGCATCAAGGAGAGCATGGAGCAGAATGCAGGTTAATGCGGGCATTGAGGGCTGGGTGGGCAGGTGAGTGGGGGTGGGTCTGCACAAGGTCAGGTAAAGATGGCTTTCCGGTTAGAGTGAGGCAGCAATGGGAAAACCAAGGGACTGCATCAGAGAGAGAGGCAGAGAGATCAGAGACAGAGACAGAGAGTGAGACAGAGACAGCAACAGCAACAGCAGACGGACAAAGACCAAGTCTCTCTAGTGGCCTCCCAAGTGTGACTGGTGCACCCAGCAGCCTTGTTCACATTTACGCCTAGTGGTAGGGCAGAAAAGAATTTTAAATTTGAAAAAAAAGGTGGCCGGGCGTGCAG